>PVKA01002055.1:0-17631 GCA_004027165.1 Ctenomys sociabilis
CAGCGAAGACTCAGGACATAGGAGAACCTGTACTGCAATATCATGAGACTCAGGTGAGCTCCAAATTTTCTGAGCAAGGAGATTGTGGAGCCACAGAGGAAAGAGATTGAAGTTCTATAGTGTGCCTGGGGAGAGTCACATGAAGAGAAAACTTTCTCTCAGGCTCTCACAGAGAGCAATCTGGTCAAGCATTGGCTGTAACTCATCCACATGGATGACACAGACAAAGGAACTACAGAATAATGTACAGGACTACAAGATAAACCCTGAGAAGACTTCAATGACCAAATAGGAAATATAAAGTTCATGTGTTGGTATATAAGTTTTGATCTACCTAGGTCTTAACCATCCAACAGAAAAGTATAAAGGTATAAAAATGAAGTATACATCGTGAGCCCATAATATTAAGCTGAGCTGTAAATGGATATGGTCGACAATTTCTTTGAATAACTCCCTATGGTTGCAGAATGCTGGACTGTGTTGGATTGTGGTGTCGAGTTCAAGCACCTAAGGTAGTTGAATGTCAATGGAGTGCCCACTTTTGACAGGTGTAGACAAAGGAAGGGTTGTAGGAAGAAAAAAATCATGATGTGTGTGTATAGACAGTACAGTTGGGATAGATAACGCTGTGCTTCTACATAATTCTATGAGAGGCAAGATCTGCACTAATGGTGGTTGGACAGGATATTATGTCGGCTTTTAGTGCTATGGTCATCCATTAGGTAAATAATTATTGAATCTTTGATATAATTCAGCTATATAAAAACCTGTAAATATAATATCATGTGTGCACCTTGTACAATAACAAAATGTTATGAAAACAGTTTGCAATGTATTATTTCATCGACTCTGTATGGTTATGGTGTTTTGAAACTGTCTGATTGACATTTGTATTTCAATAAAATAAAAATAAATGGGGAAAAAAAATAAAGGAGAGTCACATGGAGAGAAAACTTTCTCTCAGGCTTCCCCAGACAGCAAATTGGTCAAGCAATGGCCGTGACTCATCCAAGAGGCTGACACTCACAAGGGATCTACAAAGTGCCGTACAGGGTTACAGGATAAACCCTGAGGGTACCTGACTGGCCTTGTCTGATACAAAAGTTACATCTCTTGTCATATAGGTCTTGCTTCATCTCGGTCTGAACCATCCAGCAGAAAAGTGTGACAAGGAGGTATATAAAATAAAGTCATATTAATATACTGAGCTGTGAATGGCTCAAGTCAACAACTTCTGTGGATTACCCACTTCTATTGTGGACTGATGATCTGTGTTGGATTGTTTTATTAAAAAAAATGTATGTATATAAAAATTAGCTATCAGTCTGGAGTGGTGGCACATGCCTGTAATCCCAAGCACTCGGGAGGCTGAGGCAGGAGGATTGTTGTGAGTTCGAGACCAGCCTGAGCTACAGAGTGAGCTTAAGGCCAGCCCAGCCTGAGCTGCATAGTGAGACCCTGTCTCAAAAAGACAAAAAAAAAAAAAAAAGAGAGAGAAGAAAAAATTAGCTATCCATGGTTTGAAAATCTGTAACATATGTATTGTGGTATGTTAACCTGTTTATGTCATTTTTTTCTATTTTTTGCTTCTATTTTTCACTCTTCAAGTTAAAATACAACTAAATAAATTTAAAAAATAAAATGAAATGAAATTAAAAAAAAAAAGAAAAAAAAGAAACTGACACGCTAGGCTGGCTAGCCGCGATCACACCATTTACTCGATAATGGAAGGCAAATAGATAATAATAAATAATTACAATGATAATAATGTAACACTGTAGCAGAGCAAATGTGTACAGACATTTTTATCTTGTTGTTGTTGTTGTTACTGGGCAATAAACTCAGGACCCCACACTTGCCGAGCAGGCGCTATACTTCTGAGCTAAATCCCCGGCCCTTCATCTTATTTTACACAAGAGCCAAGAGAAATCTCTGTGCAAAAATATATTTGATCAGATAAGCTAGAGAACCAGCCTGTAGCCAGATTATTTAAACCAAATGTCAGCAAGCTATTCTCATCAAAAGTCTGAAATATATTACATGACATTATGAGCAGCTACTAAATTGTGCCATCATGGTTTGAAAATAAAATGGCCATATATGATACACAAACGAACACGAGAGATGACTTCCAGGAAAACTTCACAAACTTAGGAGGGAAACAATCTTAGTCTTTGATCTATAATTTGCAAGGCCCCATTTTAAAGGAGCTTTGAATTTGGCAGCACACATAACCGCTTGAGGAATTTTAAAACAAATATATATATATATATATATATATATATATATATATATATATATATATATATATATATTTGCATACCAAGAGATTCTGGTTTCCGGCTTGAGATGTTCAGTTTCCCTGTGGTCACCACTGTCCCTTTTGCCCACACAGAGAGATTTCTTCTATTTGGGACTTCAAATGCTAACAATAGATTTGCTGGCAAACAAGAAGCTTTATCTCCTTAGATTAGCCTCAGCCTCATGCGTGACAGTATATCCATCCAAGTGTCCACCATTATTTGTTTCATCATTCTTTTATCCCTGTTCTCTTTTTCTTTTTCTTTGGTGCTCTGATATACAAATTTTGAAACTTTTGTTGTTATTTTATTGTGCAAGCTCTACTTTTTTGTGTATATTTTCTCTCTGTTGCTCATATTGGACAAAATCTACCTAAATTCACTAGTTTCATGTTTTATTTTCTCTACCCTAGTACTGAATCCATCCAGTTAAGTACTATTTTTTGCTCATTTCCAAAAATACACTTTCATTTACTTTTTAAATGATTTCTATTGGTTGACTGGTTTTCTTTTTTCATGTTTCAGGAGAGCTTGCAATTAATTGTTGAAATGTATTTATGATGACTTATTTAAAATCCTTGTCAAATAATTTCAAAACACAACTCATTTCAAAATTGTATCAATTGACCTTCCTTTCGAATTGAAGCTGTGATGTTTCCTTATTCATATGACAAATGATTTCTAATTGCATTCTAAGCATTCTATCATGCTAGAAGACCATGTAGCTTATTTAAGCCTATTATCATAGCAGTCACTCACTGTACTAGGGTTTAGCATGCAGCCCCTGGACTACTTTCATGTGCTATGGTTACAAAGATTTGAGAGATTTATTCTGATTTGCTTGCTAAGTCTGGTTGTGTGAGGACCACCTGAGCATCTCTCTTATTAGAAGAGTTACTGTCTCTATGTTGACAAAGCCTGACCCTGTTTTGTTTTATATTGTTATGTAGAGAGCTGCCTAGGACTTTTATCTTTCAATTGGCCTTAAGCAATACGTATTGGTTTAGCTGAGGTATTTGAAGATGATATGTGTGTTTTTTTGGTAAACCCATTGTTTCTTAATGTGAGCCGGGTAGAGACAGGATGTTACAGCTAATGTTTCACACCACCAGTTGGGATTGAGCCTTGAGATAGAAGCTATGACTTTCTTGAAAGACTACACCAAAGCTGAAGCACACCAAGCCACCCAAAACATTAAATATTATCTCAATGGCATAATAGTATAATACAGATTACTCTCTCTGCTTATCCTCTCTGTACATGGCAGAGGTAGATGCAGGTCATCCACCTGCATAGTTCAGCTCACAGGGTCAGCTACTTCCCACAATTCTCAGTAATTTTTCCTCAAGGCACTCCCCCACTGAATAAAAACCAAGTGAAACCCTGGGTTGCTCTCTTGGTTCCAGAAAGCCACCTTTGTGGCTAGACCTAGAGCCTCTCAACTTTCCTATGATTAAAAATATAATTTAGTCTTTATTTTTGCCATGGGTTGCATTGAAAGTGGTAGATTGGAATCAACTTGATGGGATTCCAATAATGTAACTTTGAGATTACAAATATTGGTTTCTTGGACCAAAATGAGGACCTGGAAGTGTCTCCTACATGGTTGTACTGGGAGGCATTCTGCTTTCTGCTGACAGTCACTATAGGAAAAAAGAATCTCATGGGGGCAAGCTTCATGTATCTCCTGGTGCATAAAAGAAATCTCAGGTCTACTAGGGAGTGGGATACTCTGGCAGTTGGAGCTGGATGTTGACTTAATTGGGACCCTACCAAGGCACTGGGGAATCCTGGAGTCAGGACCTCAGCTACTATCTGGTGCTCACTGCTTCCTCTCTGGTGCTGCTTCCAAATCTGCTTCCCTCCCCCAATGATATACCTGCTCTGGAGCCAGCCAAACACGGGTTAAACTCCATGCAACCCTGAACTAAGTTAAACCTCTCTTTCTTTGAGTTTTGCATGTTCTGTATCACATCTCTGCAAAAGGAAAAGCTGATAAGACAAGCTTCTGTGCACCAAGATAAATGAATCACAAGGTCAGTCAGATAGGAAGCCCTTTCCCCTGACAGATCTTACTGGTGAATCTTTCATTATTTATAAATGTTCTGGTTTGTGTTCGTATTATTATATTATTCCTGTGATTTGTCATTAGAATGCTTGGGAAAGGGCCTGCCTTGTTCCACTGTATGTCCTCCCTTCCCAGGGGCTCTCACATACGGATGGGTGAGCTATGGTAGAGCTAAGCCCCATGTGTCCATATAGACACCTGCAACCCAACAGAAAACAGAAGAGTGGAAGAAACTTGGGTGTATTTTAAGATTTCACAATGAAGGATTTACATTTCTAACAAGAAATATAGAAAGTAAGTTTATACTTGGATGATGTAATTCAGGCAGCAAGTAGCATGAAAAAAATTAAGAATAGAGCCATGAATTGGGATATATGTGTAGCTGCATCAATAGACTTTGTAAAAGCTGCAAAAATGTCCAGCATGAGGTGGCTTTGAACTTGGTGAAGTCAGTGGACAGTCAGCCAGCAAGGCTGGAGTGTGGCTTGCCTTGGATCCATGGTCATGGAGCAACACTATTAATCTGTGTGCTCCTCCTTGCCAGAGATCAATATCATCTTTGCTTTATGTGATGTCAATAAATCAACTCCAGCCAATTTCATACCTGCTGAACTCAATCTTCATGGTACATCGTGACCATGCTATGTCTTTAGGGTAGATGTGAGGCTAAGGTGACCTACATAAGTGCCTGCCACTTTATTGACTTGAGCACAAGTACAGTAGTGAAACAAGACCTACATGTTACAACAAACAAACCTTGTCTTCCTAGATAAATGAAAAACTTTAAAGAGAGTGATAATGAACACAAGAAAAAGGAAATCACATGAAGATGATGATGACTAGGTGGTTTTGCACTTCTGTGTGTCACCATGGACTCAGCAACAGTACTTCACTAGGACCAGGTTGGCTTTTCATCCAGATGTGTTCTCACTGAAGGCTTCACATTAAATGGCTGGTGATGGACACAATAAGCAATACACGCCCTTGGGCTGGCCAAATAGCTCAGTGGATTAAAGTGCCTGCAAGCAGGCCCAGGGGCCCAGGGTGCAATACCCAGTCCTGCCGTGCTGGCCCTACCTCTAGGGCATGCTCAGACAGCTATTGAGACTAGGGTGGGGGCTTGGGAGATGGCTCAGTGGAATAAGCATTTTCCTGGCAAGCACAAGGGGCTAAGTTCAATCCCTGATTCTGCCAAAAAAAAAAAAAAAAAAAAAAAAAAAAAAAAAAAAAAAAAAAAAAAAAAAAAAAAAAAAAAAAAGAAAAGAAAAACGAAAATCTAGGAGACTGGGCATGGTGATGCACTCCTGTAATCCCAGCTCTTGGGGAGGCTGTAATCAGGTGGACCACTATGAATCCGGTTTACACAATGAGATCCTGAGCATCCTGTAGACCCTTCCCTAAAGTCCAAAAAACCCCCCAAAAGCCAAAAACAGAACAAAACCCAGAGATGGGGAGATGGCTCAGTAGAATAAGCACTTCCCTGGCAAGTGCACAAGCCTGAGTTCAATTCCTGTTTCCGCTCAAAAAAAGGACAAACAATAAAACAAAAAAAGCAATACACCTTTGTAAAATCTGTTATGCCACATACTTCTGTATTCATTTAAAAATGACATTACCTATATAGTTTTTAATATTTATAAAGTATAGAATAGCTTTCATAAAAGGGATTAAAAAATCTGAGCCATCTTTCATTCCACAAACTGAACAGTGTTGATTGTAAATTCCGTGGAAATTAATCTCTCCAAATGCTTTTGAGATCCGGACTTTTTCCAGAAGATGAATTGGTGCACAGCTCGGACTTGGGGGGCTGCTAAATGCAGGTTCTCTGGATCCGGAGCCTGCGTGCTCGCCAATATGGCGTGTGCCCTCATTGTGTTGGCTCATGATGCCATCTGATTGGCTTTGTGAAGAAGAGAAACAAATGAAAAATGACAAAGCATTATAGAATAACATGTTCCAAAGGGTGCCATAGCAACTTTCAGGCCAGTGCCTAATTCAGACAGGGACTTGTTGAAAAAAAACTTCCTGAAGACAGAAGTGGAAGGGATTTGAGCAGCTTGGGGAAATTTTCCATAAAAAGAACAGGTGGGAAGGATATTTTAGGCGAGTTGATCAAAATATAAATTCCGAAGGTACGATCCTAAGGAAAAAGAGTCGGGATGGAAATTTCTGAGGCTGCAGTGTGAAAGAGGTAATGCAGATTACAGTATGGAGGATTTTATGTATCTTGTGGTGGGATTTTAAAATGCCTGTGGCTGCAGCTATTAAAGGATCTCAGAAGCTGGCATTAGTAACAAACGCTTTCTGATGGCAGTGTGGGGCATAAATTGAGGCTGAGAATCCGCATGTACATGGAAAATAGTGTGTTGCTGCAAAGCCGTCTGGAATGTGACAGAAGTAGCAAGAGCAGGATCAGGAGCTTGTGGGAAAAGGAGAACTCCACCATCGATCCAGGGCCAGGAGAGGGGCTTAGGGTTGGGGAAGAGATTTTAACTGGGACAAAATTTCACATGCTTAGGTCCTAAAGCACAAGAAGAGATTAAGCCGCGGTCACGGGGTTAATTTGTGCGTGGGGCATCCCCACGCACAAATTGCTACCTCACAAGTTGCAAATTGTGTCATCGATAACAGACACTCGAATTCCACAGGCAACCCACTTTTCCTTAATGCTGCCCAGTATCTGTAAAGGATCACTCCTGTTTCTTAGAAATAGCCTGTGTGTACAGCGTCCTCACTGGCCTTTGAAGGCTCTCCTCACCTTTCTTGATCCGCTGCAGAACGCGCTTCCTTGGCATCGCCCTTGATGGTCTTCTCCCTACTCTGTCTTACGCCTGGTGGCCAGCAGAGTCTCTCAGAACAAACAAAGAACTGTAACATTGCGCTCAGAATGGAAGGCTGAGGCGGGATGATTGCCAATTTGAGCCAAACTTGGGCAATGCGATGACTTAGTGAGACTGTATTGCAAAATAAACAATAAAAGAAGACTGGAGACATAGCTCAGTGGAAAGACCCTGAGTTTAGTCACCAGCAGGGGTGGGGGCAGGGAGGGGGTGGTTTCAGGGTGAGTGATTCCTAAAGAGGAAAAGAGAGAACTAGGGAAGCCAGCTATCCTTATTACCACTGTCTGAAGTGACTCGGCGGTTCTGTAGATGTACCCACATGCAGGTGGACTTGGACAATGGGGCTCAAGTTGGAGTAGGAAGAATGATAGCTTGGATGTGTAATTTGTTTTTCTGCCAAGAAGGTAGAGGTGGGCAGAAGGCTGTGTTTGGTCTTGGACACGTTAAGGGTACAACTATTATGAAGGAGCAGATGAGTGCTGAGAGGGAGAAGCTGGGCCTGAGAGCTGTGCGCAGATGTGGTACAGACACAGGCGGTGGTGGCTTTGCAGATGTAGGTCCAGCGGATGAACAGTGAGCCCTCAGAGGGAGCCTCAGCAGACAGGGCACTGAATGGTAAGTACAGGAGAGAGCCTGCGGGGCATGCGCGCTGGAGCTGGGAGAAGGAAGCAAGGGGCACTGAAGTGAGGCTCTGTCTCCTGTCCCTGGAGGACTGAGGGGTCTGCATCTGGGACTGCAGCTGAGCCCTGGAAGAGACTGGATCTGAAAGTGTCCTGAGATTCACCAACTTCGGTATTCCTATTGCATGCAGGGGTGGATTCTCCAGGGAGGAAGGGATACAAAAGTCAAGAATGAGCTGGAGAGTAAGTTTGACATGAAGAAGAGCAGATGGTAAATAAAAACAATGCACAAGAAGTTAGACTGAAAAGAGAAGGAAAGGAAGTAGATGGGAAAGAAATTTTGCCTTCAAGAGATATGGGTGACAGAAGAAAACAGTATCCAGAGCATGCCCATCATGCCTCACAGAGCAAAAACCTGCACTGCAGCTGCATTTATCAAAGTATCTTCCTGTATTTTGAACCAAGGATTAAAGGTTAAAACATATTTTACAATAACATAGCATGACAGCATGTAAAGCTGTGTGTCCCTGTTACCCACCATCAGACCCTGTAAACCCTTCTCCTAGGGGAAACTTGAAACCATTGCTTTCACAGAAAAGCAACCTGGGAAATAGGCTGCATTCAGTCTTGGTTTAACATTTTAAAGGGTGCCTGCAGGTTAGCTCAGTTTACCTGCAGGTAAGCGGGTGTTTAAGCACCAGCTTATGCAAATGCAGGCAGACAGGCACAGGAGACTGTGGCTGGATCCCCAGCTACACATGCCTTACCAGACCCTCCCTTAAGGGAGCCGGAACCAAGCCAAAAAAAAAAAAAAAAAAAAAAAAAAAATCCTTCTCAAGTTTTAGAGCAGGGCAAATAGCTCAGTGGAATAAAAGCTGAGAGTTTGATCCCTGGCATGCATGGTGGCCCCACCATTTGGGCATACTGAGACAATGATTGAGACTGGGCATGGTGACATGCACCTGTAATCCCAGCACTTGGGAGGCTATGAAGAGGAGGATCACTATGAGTCCAGTCTACACAGTGAGACCCTGTAAACCCTGTAGAACATGTCCTAAGTACAATAAATAATTAAATAAATAAATAAATAAATGAATGAATGAATGAATGAATGAATGAATGAATGAATAAAATTTTGAAATTTTCATCGTTAGGATTTTCTTTCTTTGCATTTTAACAAATAAATCACTTAAATATCATTCGGTGGACCACTAAGCCCCTTATGTTTTACTCCTGAACCTACTATTCCACTTTAGTGATGTTCCTAACCTTAAACTGCTGGCTGACAGCTATGATCAATAAGGATATGATAGAATTACAACTACTCATAGTCCTTCAATGTGAACATTAACTGGAGATGCAAAATGCTAGCATGTTTCCTCATGTGTTAGTGTAAGTACACAGCTCCTTTCCTAACAAGCTTCGCAGTCTCACTCAATGTCTTCTGCCTGCACGCTTGTTAGGTACGAAATCATACTTAGAGGAACTGAGAAGCCTCAAGCTATCACAGTTGTAAGTGAGAAAGCACATTGACTTTAAATGTACATTAATTAGTGCTTAGACCAAGTTTGAAAGCAAGGTTCTAATTTAGTGTCACTTTATGATGAATTTTGAGTCATTTCAACCAAATTCCATCTTCTTTGTGGTTTCATCAGGGCCCCACTGCACAGTAATTGTCCACAGAGTTTTCTTTTTTCCTAGCACTTCATTTTGCATGAAATTAAGGCTCAAAACGCCAATCATTTTCCTGGGGTCCTTCAACAGTACCTTCATCTGGTTGTCTCCACCATGCTGATTGTCCTGTCAGCAGTACTGCGTTTATGTAATGTGTGGTGCTTACTACACGTACTGTGTCAGCTCCATTAGTGTATTTGCTCTTTGTGCTTCATATTCTGAGCTCATGCATGACCAGTTTAGAGGTAACAGGAGCACCTTCTGTTAATTGTTCCATTAGCATGTAGATCCCAGTTATTCAAGCTTGTTAACTTGGTCCGTTTCTTTATAGTTTTGTTTCATTTTTAGTTTATATGCTACAAAAAATATACATATATTACTTAAAATTAAACTATTAGGAAATCTCTTCATCTTCAATGTACTCCTGCTGGTTCTGACATTGTACTTTCGAGGCAGTATGCTTTGGGTATCCCACACCTGGCCTTGCATTTGCTGGCGTTTAAGGGGTCTGTAAATAATGCTCATGTCTTCTCTCCTGCTCAGAACCAATGACAGTATGCAAAGAAGCTGGGGAGATGGAGATAAATATTGTGGCTTTTTCTGCTAAATTCTTGAGAGAAAAATGTGTGTTTGTTTCACTCTGTGCCAGATAGACCTAGCACCCCAGCATTAGGCAGACGGCCCCGCTGTGGCTGAGGTGCACTGAGCAATCACAAACCACCACTACGGTTCCCTGCAGTGTAAATGTTACATCACAGAGCACAGCCCATTTCCTTCCCCATGTCACCTGCTAGGGGACTTGTGACCTCTGTCTGGAGAGGAAGGAATGGGCATACAGACACCAGCAGAGCTACTTTAAGGCAGTGGTTTTGAAAGTGGAGTTAAAGCATCCTTGAAGCTTCTCCTAGAAACCCGTTAGGGTCTACAAGGTCCCCTCTTTCCAACCATATTTCTGAGCAGGATCCTTCTCAGGTACTTTAGCCAAAACAATACATCAATCTACTGGGTAAAAAAATGATCCTGAAGATCTTGCTGACCTCTGTTAACTCAGATGGGGAACAGACTTGCAAAAAATGTCTAATAATGCATCTCATCATATTGTTTTTATGTGAACATAACATGTAGTTTATTAATTTTTCTTTTAAGTAATATATATTTTAAAAGTTTCCTAGCTCATTATACATAAAACATAACTTGTACAAACAAAACTCTTTGGTGCCCCCAGTAATATTTAAAAGTCTAATGACACCTTAAGATAGAAAGCTGGAGGCTTGGTCTTGAATGCACAATCCATTAGTTGCAAAAAGAATAAGTAGGAAGTAGGGTCTTTCTCACCTTGGGTCTTTTGCTCTTAGCTCAGGTAATTAGGAAGAGCAAGTGCCTGCCCCACTGCAGACCACTGTTTTGTTGCTCAGCGCAGGTCCTCATCCAGGTGACAACAGGTATTAAAGTGAGGACAGTAGCACAAATTTATATTGTAGACACCAAAATCAGGTCGAAACATTGTCTGCAGTCAGACAGGACTCCCCTCCAGGGAGTCCAGCGCAGAAGGTGAAAACTCATCACAGCTATCGCTGGGAGCGCATCTGAACATTAAGTTCACAATGGCCAGATGTACATGCTTCCCTAAGGAATAAACAGAAGTTTGGCATTACTAGTATCACACTTTTGCATTTGTCATATAAATAAACCACCATCTCATTAGAAGAGGGCTGGCCTCTCCACCCACTAAAATTAAGCTTAGAGAAGATTAAAGCTACAGATTATTCATTAAGGTGAATGACGTCATCCATATGCCCTTGCTACTATTGTATCAATATTAGCTTCACAGCTACACTTGGCAATCTTATTGGTTGATCATAGTTTTGTCTCATGTCGTGCCCACCTCATGATTTTTCTCTGTAAAATTCTCTTTAAGAAGTAGAAAGGCTCATGGGAAGCCATTCAGCACCCTCCTATCTCTCAGGAGCTGGTCCTATTCCTCGTTCCCTTTTCCATCAAAATATTCCTACTCTTCACCTTCACTGTTCCTTGGAATTTATTCTGATTTTGAGGAACAGGAACTTACTCTACAGGATATTGAGCAGATCAGGATTTACGTGATTTCCCCTCTGTCTGTTTGGAGATCCTATGTCATTTAGAGGCAAAAGATTTAGCTGAAAATTATGGCAAGTGAATTCTTGGAGAAATGGGTCCATGACCTTAGCTTGAGGAGCTGAGCTCACGCTGACCCCATAACAAAGGTAAGAGAAGAGGAAGATGGTATGCCTGCTTGAGTTTTGCAGGAAGACAATGCTGAGCAAGAGGATCAGACTGGCCAGTGAATGACAGAGAGAGACCAGGGAGCAGTGAGATGGGTGCTGTGGTGCAGAGCTGGGGTCTGGTCCATCAGTATGTCAGCGCAGGCTTCATAGCTCTGGAGGAATCCTCATGACTTTGGGACTGACCTGGTTCCCAGGAGGTGCTGTCTCTGCAGGGGGCCATCCTAGTCATCTAGGGTGCTGCTGTGTAGCTGAACAGTAGGGCAGTGGTACCCAGTGAATCCTGAAAATCACTTTAATTTGAACTCTTCAGTCCTGAGGAGCAAGAAGTAGGTTACGTAAATGCAGGTCTGATAAAATATGTTTTGGCGACTTTTAGACAGACAACCCTTAATGACTAACAGACCTATGTGCAGAGCTGAGAAGAGGTGGACTGCAGCTAGCAAGTGTACTGGCTGCACTTTTAGTTACCCTTCAGGCATCTGTCACCAAGCAAACAAACAAATGTTTTTAAATCTTTGATTCCTTCAGAAGAAAATCCAAATCACACCTTATAAAAATAATATTTCTTGTTTAAATAACTTTTCATTTTATGAAAAATTTTATGAGAAATAAAAATAGTTAATATACCATCCATCATCTTCAAAGTAACCACTCAATATAAGACAGATGAAAAAGATTGTGTCTTACAACGAAGAAATGTGCTGGAGAGATGGATCAGTAGAATAAGTGTTTCTCTGGCAAGTGCAAGGGCCTGAATTCAATCCTCAGTTCTGCAAAAAAACAAAACAAAAACCAAAAACAGAGAAGAAACTACAAGATCACAACAAAAATATTTTTATTGTGTTTTATGGAGCAGTAAAATGAGATTTCAAAACAAGATAATAGGAGAGGAACAATGGCTAATAAGTTGTGTATGGTTACCTTTAAATTTGTTATTCTGAGTACAAGGTATAGGCCTTTAATTGTCCAAAGAATATCAGCACAAATCTTTTGTTTCAATGAACTAAGACAAGTTTATAGTACAACTACCTTACCTGTCCTGTTTATATACAACTTACTTTAGTTGATGCTCATTTTCTCATTTCTCCTAAGTTTCTCTTTCCTTTTTAAAAGTGTCCTCCTTTTTCACAAAATCAATTGTCCAATTTGATCTTATTAATCTTTTGCCTTCTAACACTAGGGGGACATTACAATGACTGCAAGTGTGAGTCTGGTCCATTTCACTTTAGAGTACAGCCTTGAGTTGCATCCATTTAGCTATAAAAGTCTCCAGTTTAAATTTCTATAACAACTCAGTTCCATGAAGAGCCACATTTTTATTTTTTATTTTATTTTATTGAAGAACAAATAGCAATGTCACATTAGCAGGACAGATTCAATAATTAATACAATGCATACTATTTTCTTAGTGGTTTTTTTGTTGTACAAGGTGCATACATGATACTCTATTTACAAACACTATTAGAGCAGATGCCTCTAATCAATGAATTAAGAGAATGTAGCTGTATACTTATCTTTCTTTTAAAAGCCAAAATATAGTACAGTTTCAATAATTAATACTTTTTATATTGTTATCTTCCTGGTGGTTATCCATAGTATAAGAAGCTGACAGGATATCCTGGCCAAACTATTAGTGCCAATCTTTCTTCTTATAGAATTATGCAGAAGTACTGCATATCTATCCTAACTGTACTGTCTATACAGACACAGAATGGTTCTTCCTCTGTATCCCCCTTTCTTTGTTTAACCATGTCAAAGATGAGTATTCTATTGTCCTTCAACTACTATAGGTGCTTGAATTCAGCGAAACAATCCAACACAGTCCAGCAGTCCACAATGATAGTGGGTTATCTGAAGAAGTTGTTGACTAGAGCCATTTACAGCTCAGCCTATTATTGTGGCCTTATTTTACATACCTCATTCTCATACTTCTCTGCTGGATGGTTAAAACTGAGATAAAGCAAGACCTATATAACAAAAAATGCAACCTTTGTATCTGATGAGGTCAGTCAAGTCCCCTCAGGGTTCATCCTGTAACCCTATACCTCATTCTGTAAATCCTTTGTCAGTGTCTGCCATGTGGATGAGTCAGGGCCATTGCTTGACCAGTTTGCTCTCTGTGAAAGCCTGAGAGAAAGGTTTCTCTCCATGTGACTCTCCTTAGGCACACTATAGATCATCGATCACATTTCTCTGTGGCTCCATAATCTCGTTGATCAGAAAATTTGGGGCACAACTGAGTTCCATGATGTTATAGTAGAGGTTCTCCTATATTCTGAGTCATCACTGACCTTGAAAAGGTAGGGCCAAAATGTTGACTGACATTGTAGCACTTCCATTTCTTCAGTGTTTGATCTGAAAAATTAGGTTGTTAACCATCAAGAAGAGAAGCTGATTAGTACAATGCAACATATGCAGTTCACGTTACCCTAACTATCTGAATGAATTCATTTTAGTTGTTGTTATACCTTTCTATTTTTATTTCTTCTTTTGATTTCTTATACTAGGGAGAATATACGATATTTGAACATGTGTGTCTGGTTTATTTCACTTATGAGTATATGCTGAAGTAGCATCCACTTCGATATAAATGCTTAAAGGTTATCATTCTTTATAGATGAGTTACTCCATAGTATATAAATACCACATCTTTTTCAACTATTCTTCATGTGATGAGCATCTGGATTGTTTCCCAGATTTGCTATCACAAATTGTGCTGCTATAACACAGGTACACATATATCACTATGATATGATGTTTTCAGTTCCTCCAGGAAAATTCCCAGTAGGGGGATAGCCGGCTTGGATGGGATTTCCTGTCCTGCTTTTGTGAGGAGTCTCACACTGATCTCCACAATGGTTGCACCAGTCCACATTCCCACCAGCAGTGGAGAAGTGTTCCCTTTTCCCCACAGCCTCTCTAGCATATGTTCTTGGTGATTTTTTTTTATGATAGCCATTCTTTCTGGAGTGAGATGGTATGTCTGTTTTGTGTTAACTTGCATTTCACAGATGGCTAGCGACGTGGAGCATTTTTTCATATATTTATTTGCTTCTTTAATTTCATCCTCTGAGAAGTGTGCATTCATCTCAGATGCCTGTTTCTGGATTGGGTCTTTAAATTTGAGGGCGCTAATATATATTAGTACTTGATAAATTCTAGAGACCAGACCTTTGAGTTCTTATTAGTTAAGATTCTTTTTCAAAATTTGTGAGTTGTCTTTTCACTTTGTTGACAATTTCTTTTGACGTGCAAAAACTTCTCAATAAGAGTTGATCCCAGTTGTTAATTCTTTCAAGTGTTTCCTATGTGAATACATGTTTGCTCATGAACTCTTTGCCTATCCCTATGTCTTCAAGGGTTACTCCTACTTTCTCTTCCAGGAGATTGAGTGTTTGTGTTTTAATAATTAGATCTTCAATCCATTTTGACTTTAGCTTAGTGCGTGGTGATAGAGCTGGGTCAAGTTTTAGTTTTTGGCATGTAGAAAGCCAGTTTTTCCAATACCATTTGTTAAAGAGGCTATCTTTCTCCCAGTAAGCATGTTTGGCTGCTTTGTCGAATATCAGGTGGCTGAGTGTGTTCATAGAGGGCTCTGCATCTTTTAATTTATTCCACTGATCCACAGGTCTATTTCATTGCCAATACCATGTTGATTTTATCACAGTGGCTTTGTACTATAATTCCAAATTAGGAATTGTGATGCCTCCTGCCTTGTCTTTGTTATCCAGGATTTCCTTTGCTAATCTAGGTCTTTTCTGGTTCCAAATAAATTTTAGGAACGATTTCTCTAATTCTGTGATGTATGTTGGTGGCAGTTTGATAGGAATTGCATTAGATCTGTACAACAATTTTGGGAGTATGGCCATGTTCACGATGTTGGTTCTTCCTATCCAGGAACAGGGAATATCTTTCCATTTTCTGAAATCTTCTATGATCTCTTTTCTTAGGGTGTTGTAATTTTCTGTGAAAAGATCTTTGACTTCCTTGGTTAAGTGAATTCCAAGGTATTTCATTTTGTGTGGTGCTATTACAAAAGGTATTATTTCTACAGATTCCTACTCAGTGTGTTTGTTATCTGTATAAAGGAATGCTATTGAATTTATGTATCAATTCTAGTAGCTTCTTGGTGGAGTTTTTTGGGTCTTCCAAAGAAAGTAGCATGTCATCTGCAAATAGCAATAATTTAACTTCTTCTTTACCTATTCTTATTCCTTTTATTTTTCCTTGTTGTCTAATGGCTGTTGCTAAGGTTTCCAAAACTATATTGAATAGCAGGGTTGATAGAGGACATCCTTGTCTTGTACCAGATCTAAGAGTAAAAAATTCAGTTTTTCTCCATTTAGGATTATATTAGATTTTGGGTTGTCATAGATAGTTTTAATCAAGTTAAGATAGAGTCCATCTATTCCAAATTTCTGTAGGACCTTGACCATGAGTGAATACTTTGTCAAAAACTTTTTCTGGATCAATTCAGATGATCATGTAGTTTTTCGATTCACTTCATTATTATAGTGTATTACATTTATAGATTTTTGAATATTGAACCATCCTTGCATTTCTGGGATGAATCCTTCCTGGTCGTGTACATGATCTTCTTGATGATTTTCTATATTCTATTTGCTAGGATTTTATTGAATATTTTTGCATCTATGTACATGAGTGAGATTGGCCAATAGTTGTCTTTTTTAGTTTTGTCTTTCCCTGGTTTTGGAATCAGTATAATACTTGCCTCCAGAAATGATTTTGGGAGGACTGCTTCCTTTTCAACTTCATTGCAGAGGTTAAGGAGGATAGGGATTATATCTGCTATACATTTCTAGTAGAATTCAGCTCTGAATCCATCAGGACCTGGACTTTTCTTTGTCGGCAAGCTTTTATTACATTTTGTGTCTCATTGGCTGTTATCGGCTTATTGAGAGTTGTTCTATCTTCTTCAATCAGTTTTGGTAATTTGTACCTTTTGAGAAATCTGTCCATTTCTTCTGTGTATTCTATTCTGTGAGTGTTAAGATTCTCGAAGTAGCTATTGATAATCTTCTGAATTTCCACTGGGTCTGTGGTGATTTCACCCTTTTCATTCCTTATTGCTTGTATTTGAATTTTTTCTTTTCTCTTCTTGATGAGGTTAGCGAGGGGCTTAATGATTTTGTTTAGTGTTTCAAAGAACCCACTTTTTGATTCATTGATTCTTTAAACTGTTTTCTTTATCTCAATTGAATTAATTTCTGCTCTAATATTTATTATTTCTTCCCATCTTTGAGCTCTGTGTTTGGTTTGCTCTTCCTTTACTATTTTGTTGGAGGTGCAACATTAGGGTGTTTATTTGTTCCCACTCTGTTTTCCTAATGTGTGAGTTCATAGCTATAAGTTTCCCTTTGAGAACTGCTTTCATCGCATCCCATAAATTCCAATAAGTTCTGCTTGAATTTTCACTGAATTGTAGATATTGTTGAATTTCTATCTTAATTTCATCTCTGACCCATTGATTGATGAGTAGGGTATTGTTTAATTTCCATGTATTTAGCAGGTTTTTCTGGTTTCTTTTTTAGTTTATTTCCAGTTTTATTGTATTGTCATCAGATAATACATATGGTCTGTTTTCTTGCATAAACTTAAGCATGACCTCTGGACTAATATATGGTCTATTTTAGAAAATGACACATAAGCAGCTGAAAAAAATGTGTATTCAGCTGTGGTTGGGTGGAACATTCTGTATTTGTCCAGTAGATGCATTTGTTCCAAGCTCCAGTTCAGTTCTGCTACTTCTTTGCTAATTTTTGTCTAGTTGACCTATCTTTTTGAGATATGAGGGTGTTAAGGTTTACTGTTAAGATTGTCATCTTGGATCTTATATTTTCCATG
>PVKA01002055.1:17731-78362 GCA_004027165.1 Ctenomys sociabilis
TTTTTCTCAGATGCTGGGGCATGTATTATTGTTTTCTATCCTTTGACTTTAAGCCTATATATGTCTTTTTGGGTTAAGTGTGTTTCTTGTATATAGCATATTATTGGATTTTGTTTCCTAATCCACTGTACCAGTCTATTTCTCTCAATTGGTGAATTGAGTCCATTTACATTGATGGATGTAATTGAAATGTGTTGACTTATGATTGTCATGATATTTATCTGCTGCTGTTTGCTCTTTTTGTCCTGAGTTTAATTGTTTTCCCTGTGTAGTGGGTTCCTTTTTTTCTCATTAGTGGAGTCCCAGTCATTGTGGTCCCTCTCTAGAACATCTTTCAATAGCCTGTGTAGGAATGGCTTTGTCATCATAAAATTCATTTCTTTTTGTCATAGAAGTATTTCACTTCTCCATCAAACTTGAAAGAGAGTTTTGCAGAGTATAGTAGTCTGGGTTGGAATTTGTTTTCATAGAGGACTTGAAGTACTATGCTCCATGCTCTCCTTGCCTTCATGGTTTGTGAAGAAAAGTCAGCTGTAATTTTGATGGGTTTTCCTTTTAATGTGATCTGCTTCTTTTCTCTAGCAGCTTTCAGTATAATGTTCTTGTGTTGGATTTCTGGGATCTTGACTATTATATGTCTCAGTGTGTTTTTAGTTGGGTTGAAGTTATTTGGCATTCTGTTTCCTTCAGTTACATGAATGTTAGATTGTTTCTCATATTTGGGAAGTTTTCTGATATTACTTCTGCCCATTTTTTTATGTCATTTGTGTTGACTTCTTTCTCATTGATTCCTATTGGTCTCACATTGTTCATCTTGGCATCAACTTGCATGTGATGGATTATATTTTTCTGCATCCTAGTTGTTTTTAAGAGATCATTTCTCACCTTTTCACTAGGTACATCAGTGCCTTCAAGATTTGAGACTCTGTCTTCACTTTCACTCAAACAGTTTTGTATACTTGTGATTGAGATTTTTAGTTCTTCTATATCTCTTTGACCCTGCTTCATTTGATCTATTTCTTTCATGTATTGCTCATTCAAGGAATCTGTTACATTTCTAATCTCCTCTATTTTTTTTAATCCATGTCTTCTTTAGAGGTAGCTGTTAACTGTTTTATTGCAGAGATTTTTCCAAATTGGGTTTCCTCCATACATTTCTGTAATTGATTCTCTACTTCAGATACTATGATTTCAAAGATTTCTTTTTTATTTCAAAAATTATTTCTGCTTTGAGTTCCTCTTTACTTTTCTGCTATTGTTTCTTTGCTTCTGCCTCTGTTAATATCATTCATTTCAGCTGAGCACGTGTCCTTTGCACTTATCATTGGTGCACTGGAGGCCTGAGATTGCATATTTCGCCTTGTCTTTGTCATTTTGTATAGCACTGATGTCTGACCTTGGTGTAGAGCTTTGGTGCAGTTACAACTTTAGCAAGTAATGAGATTTGGGTGCCAATCTGTTATGTTTGAGATTAACCAGTTATGCCTGGCCTGGATCTAGCTATTGTGTTTATCTCCTTTTGCTGCAGCCATTCTGGCACAACTGTGAGCCTCTGGTTCCCCTCTGTTGTGCCCCTGACCCAGGGAGCACCGTGGGGTGCAGAAGCTCTCCCATACACTCATTGGGCCGTGCTGGGCTGGATCCAGGGTCGGGAGAATAACAAAAATTCTCAATAGCTCAGAGGGCTTGGAGGCAGGGGCTCTGGGGAATTGCAGGGCAGATCGCCAGCTTAGAGGTCTTGAGGGTGGGGCCTCTGGATGGTGTGGCACCAGCAGAGAAGCCGAAAGTTCTCCCACACACTCACCGGGCCTCAGTGGCTGGAAGAGGCACAAAAATTCTCACTAGTTCCATGGGCTTGGGGGATGGAGCTTCTGGGAGTTGCAGGGCAGTCCAGTCTGGGGTGTCTCTGAGGCTACATTTTAAAAATGGGAATTTGCTTTGTTTACAAACTGAACTACCATAAACAGGGGTACACATACATTTGCTGTGGTATGATTTCTTTAATTCTTCTGGGAAGGTACCCATGGCAATAGCAGTATTGATTGGGATCTCTAGTCTTAGTTTTTAGAAGAATCACCATACTGATTTCCACAGTGCTGGCACCAGTCTGTCCTCCTACGAAAAGTGAAGGTTTCCTTTTTCCCCACAACCACTTTAACGTTTGTTATAGATTGATTTTGTGAAGCTGGCCATTCTGTCTTGGATGAGATGGAATCTCAGTTTTGTTTTCATATACATTTCTCAAATAAACAATAACATCAAATATTTTTTCATATGTTTATTTACCACTTACATTTCTTCATCTGAGAAGTGTGTATTCATTACAAATGTCCATTTATGGACTGGGTCTTTGAATGAGGGTTCTTTTTTGTTTTGTTCTGTTTTTTTTTATATATATATCTTTATATATTCTCATTAGAAGTCATTTTGCTTGGCTAAACTTTTTCCCCCAGTTTCTGGTTTTTCTTTTCACTCTGTTGATGAATTTATTTTTTTCTGATGTGCAAAAACATTTTTAATAAGAGTGAGATCCCATTGTTGATTCTTCAAAGCAGTCTGGGTTTTGTTCATGAACTCTCTGCCTACCCTTATCTTCAAGAGACTACTATCTCTTCCAATACATTTAGTGTTTCTGTTTGAATATTTAGAATTTTGGTCTATTTGACTGTAGTTTAGTCCATGGTGATAGACATGGGTTTAAATGTAGTCTTTCATGTGTGGAAAGGCAGGTTTTCCATCACCATTTGTTAAAGAGACATGATTTGTACCATGACTGGGTGTTAGACTATAAAAATCTTTTTCTGTCTGTATGTATATTATCATGTGAATTTTGTCTTCGTTATTATGGTTTTTGACTTGCAGGTGTTGAACCATCCTTGCATTCCTGGGAAGAATCCCACTTCATCATGATGTACAGTCTTCTTGATGATTTACTGCATTCCATTTGCTAGTGTCTCACTGAAGATTTTTGCATCTTTCTTCATTAGAAAGAATGGTCAGTGGTTTGCTCGGTTTTGTTTTGGATAGGTCTCACTGTGGTTTTAGTATCAGGGAAATACATGCTTCTAACAACAAGTGAGGGAGAATTGCTTCACTTCTGATATTATTAAAAAGTTTGAGGAGTATTGGCATTAAATCTTCTCTAAATTTCCTGCAGAATCCAGCAGTGAGTGCCTTCTTCATTAGTAAGTTATTAATTACATTTTCCATTTATTAATTGATATTGGGTCATTCAGAATTTTTATATCTGCTTGATTCAGCTTTGGTAATTCATACATATCTATGAATCTGTCCACTTTTTCTTTAATCTGTCCATTTTGTCTGTCTTCTACCTTATGAAAATAAAGATTTTTAAGATAGGCATTGATGCACTTCTGAGTTTACACAGGTTATGAGGTGCTTTTACCCTTTTTATTCCCCAATGCATGAATTTGAATTTTTTTTTCATTTTCTTGTTTTTTTCTTTTTTTGCCAACGTTGGCTAAAGTCTTATCAATTTTATTTAGTCTTTCAAAGAAGTAACTATTCACTTCATTAATCCTTTGTATTATTTTTTTTAGCCTCAACTTTGTTCATTTTTGCTCTGATCTTTGTAATTTCTTCTTTTTTATGGCTTTAGTCTATCTTTAATTTTTTTTTTTTTATTTTTTATGGAACCAGGGATTGAACTCAAGCTCTTGCGCTTGCCAGGGAAGCACTTATTTCACTGAGCCATCTCCCTGGCCCCTTGTATGGGCTTTAAATTTGACTTGATCTTCTTTTTCTGGAAGCTTGAGATGCAACATTAACTTGTTTA
Organism: Ctenomys sociabilis; assembly: GCA_004027165.1. NCBI lineage: Eukaryota > Metazoa > Chordata > Mammalia > Rodentia > Ctenomyidae > Ctenomys > Ctenomys sociabilis. The sequence continues at coordinate 21,528 of PVKA01002055.1, forward strand.
TTTGTACTCATTCTGTTTTTGTGATGTAAGAATTCGATCTTAGAACAAATTTAAATCTTAGGAGAGCTTTCATTGTCCTCCACAGCTTCCTGCATGTTGTATCAACATTTTCATTTAATTTTATGTCTCCTTTAATTTCATCTAGGGGCTGGGGATTTGGCTCAGCGGTAGAATGCTTGCCTACTAAGCATTTTGACTTGCAGGTGTTGAACCATCCTTGCATTCCTGGAAGCCCTGAGTTCAGTCCTTGTCACCAAAAACAAAACATAAATCTCTCCTGAAAAACAGTTCAACCAAAAAAATACAGTAATCAGAAACAAACAAGGCAACTAATTTCATCTATGGCTCACTGGTTGTGAGAGGAGTGTTACTTAATTTCATATTCATATAGAGTACTTATATTTTTTGATATTAATTTCCAGTTCCATTGCATGATGGTCAGATAATATGCATGGGATCATTTCAGTTCTTGTGCACTTATTTAAGTATGTTCTAAGGGCTCATATATGGTCTATTTTAGAGAATGTCCCATGTATAGCTGAGAACAATGTATATTGTGATGTTGTTGGGTGAATACTCTGTTAGAATCTACAAGATCCATTTGTTTGCAGGTTTGGTTAGCTCTGATATATTTTTTTTGAAGACGTTTTTTTTTTTTGTCTAGTTGATCTACTTGTGACAGTGGGGTATTAATGTCCCACATTAAAATTGTGTTATTGATCATTTTATTTTTCTTTCTGATTCGCTTTATATAGTTGGATGCTCCCATATTTGTTATATGCATACTTACAATTGTTATCTCTTCCTCTGGAAGTAATACCCTGACGTATTATAGTTATTTTCTTTATCATTTTTTATCATTCCTTGTTGTCTGCAAACAGAACAGCTATCCTTCCTTTTTTATGAGTTCCTTTTGCATAGAGGATTGTTTTCCATCCTTTGACTTTCATTCTATAAATTTCTGTTTGAGTTAAATTTGTTTCTTATATGCATCATATTGTTGGATCTTATCTATTGATCCGTTCTTCAAGTCTCTTTCATTTGATTAGTGAATCACGGCCATCTACATTGATTATTATAACTGAAATGTACTGACTTATCTTCTCAACACTATTTTTCTTCCATTGCTCCTCTACTCTTCTCCTCTGTTTAATTGCTTATCCTGCATTGTGGTTTCTTTCTCTTGTTTTTCTTGTAATTGTGCTTATTTTTTATCTCAGTCTAAAATACATTTAAGTACTCTTTGTAGTCTTAGTGTGATGATCATCCATTTCTTCAGTTGTTCTTTGTCATACAAATATCTTATTTCTCCATTAATTTTAAAAAACTAGTTCTGCAGGGTACTTCAATATTGGTGGGAAGTTGTTTCATTCCAGGACCTGAAATACTTGAAGCTCTTTTAGACTTGAGGCCTTGTGGTTAGAGAGCTGCCATGATTCTGATTGACTTTGCTTCATAGGTGATGTAGATTTTTTCTCTAACAACTTTTAACATTGTGTTTCTGTGCTGAATTTCTGAGATATTGATTGCTATATATCTGGGGGTAGATTTATTTTGGTTATGGGTAATTAAACTTCTATTCACCTCACTAATCTATCTATCAGATTCTTTTTCCATGCTTAGAAAATTTTCTGCTATTACTTCTGCAAAGAGTCTTTTAATGTAGTTTGTGTTGACTCCTGTTTTTAATTGACATCATTCAATATTACGTTATTTTTCTTTGCATTATCTTATAGGTATTGAATTATTATTTCCCTGTTCCTTTTTATTTTAAGAGCTTGTTTCTTCTGTGATCATTAGCCACAATCCTGTCTTCAAGTTCTGAAAACCTAGCTTCTGTCTTGTACAAGCAGTTTTGTCTGTTTACAGTGGAATATTTAATTGGATATCTGTTTGAATCTATTTTAGGCATCATATTTCTTTCCTATGGCAATCATTCACAGCTTCCATTATTTTTCTATGGTCCTCTATTTTTTAAAATCTAGCTCCACTCTAGACTTGCTAAATGATTCCTTTATGATTGTTGTCATTTCTTTTCTAACCTGACATGCTATTTCTGATCTGATTTTCTCTATACCTGCATGAATTTGTTCTTTACTTCGATTGCTATCATTTCAGACATTTTAGGTGTGCATCTTCCTTTTTTCTTGAGCTCATTCTTTCATGGACTTGTTCTTTGTAGGCTGGAACTTTGTGTCTTATCATTGTCTATTTCAAATGTTATTGTTTTTTGGCTTTATCTTTAGACCTCCAGTGGTGCAATCAGTCAGCATGTGGTATTTATACTGCTTTGATCCTTGTTAGTTTTGTATTAGGTGCTTTTACCACTTGCATGAAAGCCTTTATGGGTAATGTCTGTTCTTCAGGGGCGTCTTGTATATGTCTTATTAGTTTGAGTCTATCTCAAGATCCTACCTTCCCAATTAGTTAAGAGTGAGATACTGCTCTCTCTTTGGCTTCTGGGGTATGATGAGTTTATTACCCCAGAGCATCCTAGTACAATCATAGAAAAAAATGATTATAACAAATATGACACCCTAGCTAAAGAGATATAATTAACAATAATAATAGCACCAAGTGTTTTAGAAACTGACAAACTGGTAACTATTAATTTTGTACCTTAAACTATAGGAACGAATATACAGATGCATAATAGAACTGATCATAAATTGAGAGCTTGATGCAAAGTGTATACATTTTGTAGAGTGTTTATTCTATGGTAGGGAAATTTTAAAATGATAGTGGATAAAACAGATAACTGAAAAGAAACAAAGTAGAAGCCAGGCTGGAGATGAAGGATGATCGTGCAAGCTTTGGGAAACAGGAGAAGAGGACAGAAGAGAAAGAATGAAAGAATAAGCAAGGATTATCAAAGTTAATCTGAAAAATTAGAGAGGCTTACACTAACATGAAAATATGATTAAATCTAAAAAAAAATAAATTGAACAAAGGAGGAAAGATGATGACCAGATTGGAAAAAAAATATACCTAAAGACAAAAGTGAAAAAAAAGGAAAACAAAAGAAACAGGAAAGAAATCAGCAAAGAAAGAAAATGTGAAATAAAATAATGAACAAAGTTCCCCTGGTGTTCCACTAAGAGTGCAAAACTGCTGCCTACCTTTGCCAAGCATGTAGTAGAGTTTGTGCTGGATTTGAGGCTGGTCTTCACCTCCCTGTTCGGTGCCTACTGCCAGAGTCTTAAGCCAGTACTTTGTGTGTATCCCCTAACAGCCTCCCAGTCCTTATGCTGTTTCTCTCAGAATCTCTCTCCCCATCGCTGTGCTGTTTCCAGTGGTGAGGGTAGGGTTGTTCCCAGTCCCTCACACCCTTGGCTCCTCCTGGTGCTTGCTAAGCTCTCTGTGTCTCTCTCCCAAGTTCCAGTTTCTGTCCTCTCTGGTCATATGCAGGGTAGGGTGGGATGCTTTGGAGTCTTCTGCTTCTGTCATTGTTCAGGGTTCATCAGTTCCGATTGTGAGTTCTGTCCTGATGGGTGAGTTCTAAATTTCCAGTTGTTGCTTTGCAAGGCCTGTCATCAGTGCTACTGCTTCTGCTATCATCAGTTACTTTATTGGGAAATATGTGTGTGGGTTCTATGGAGTTCTTTTCTGCTTCTACCCCTGGGTGTGGATGGCTTCAGACTACACAGTCCCATACTACAAGGCTATTTATTTCTCCACACCTTTCTAAATACAGATCATGGGAAGAGGGTTTAGTTGTTCCATTTACTTTGCATCTCTGTATTCTTCAATCTTATTCCCCAAGATTTCACTTATCTCTCTGGTACACAGAGAGGGAGGAAAGGCAAAGAAAAAGGAAAATCAGCCATCATTATGGAGGGAGCAGTTCCACATCATCAGAATCCACTGCTTGAGCTGGGCATGGTGGCGCATGCCTGTAATCCCAGCACTCGGGAGGCGGAGGCAGGAAGATTGTTGTGAGTTCGAGACCAGCCTGAGCTACAAAGTGAGCTTAAGGCCAGCCTGAACTGCACAGTGAGACCCTGTCTCAAAAAGACAAAAAAAAAAAAAAAAGAATCCACTGCTTGGCTGTGGCAGCCTCTCTGTGGAGCAGGGCAGAAGAGGCAGGCCACCGTACAGCCTAAGCCTATCTGGAGTGTCTTGACTTAGCCACACTGATTTTGCATATCCATTATTTTACTTCTTCTTTTAAGATTCCAAGCATGAAGGGCAAGTGGTCCTGACCTACCAGCAGCCGCCGGGGTTGGCTGGCTGTCATATTAAGGCCCATGTCTTGCTTGATCTATGAGTCTCTTATTTGAGATTGAGTTTGGTTTCAGGGTGTATGTCATCCCCTTTCTCCCAATCACCTGTGATTTTAGTTGAATTTCTTTGATTAGCTCTGACAGAGGATCCTCCTCTGTTCAGCCATGTTGTCTCTCTGAACTTCCTTTTCAGTGAACTAAGAGAAATTGGTCATGCAAGTGACACAAATTAGCATATATGTTGAAATACTTTGGAATAAGAACTTCGGCGTATTACTTGAGCACCTCCCTACTTCCAATTTATCTGTCTTTTATTTTGATCTTTATTTGAAAGACCAAAGACTCATTTAAAAGAAACAATGTGACATTTAATTTTGTGTATTGACTTGCCTCACTTGAATTTACATTCTCATTTGCACTGGCAATTGGCAAAGGTCTCATGCTTGTCCATCGTGCTCCTAGTAAGCAGCTGGCTGAAGCCTCTGGGACTGGTTTGTTTTGGGTCCCTGTGGCAGTCTCTGTGCCACAACTCTCCCAACTTCAAATACTCAACAGAATTTTAAGACAGAATTACCAAGCTCAGATGGTGTGAAAAGTGCAATTTAATTTTTTCTTGCTGACTTGATTTTGAGCATTGTTCTACTAGCCTAATTCCAGGATAGATTTACCTTGGCAAATTTGTGCTTCTTCAACAATATTCATAGAAAATAACAATATTTATAGAAAATAAAGTTGAAGCTTATTTTCAGCAAGATGGTGGCATCTTTGGGAAATGTCAGGAGTAACATCTTTCAGGTTTTAACCACAAGAATCAGATTTGCTTTAGTCGATTGGAGTCTTTCTACAATTTAGAGATTCTCAATCATACCTTGATAATTCACATTTTTATACTGAGTTTTATAAAATTTAGATCAGGTGTGCAGTTCTTGGTTAAATATATTGCTTATTATTTATATTTTGTTGTATACTATCCTAGTAAATCGTTTCAGCTTAGAGTTTCCACTGTTTTTCTTTGTTTAGAATTATTTACTAGTATCAACTTCTTTATTATATTTTATTTTATTTTTGGCTTAGTTTTTGTAAGTATCTTTTTTAAAAATGTATTTGTTGTTAAAGGCTCTCACTATGCAGCTCAGACACATGGCAATCCTCCTGCTGTCAGCCTCCCCAGCACTGGGATTATAGGCATTTGTCCCTAAGCCAGGACTCTGGGGCTGGCTCAGCCCACCCTGGGGGCTGGGCTGGTGCAGTATGTGGTACGGATCCTCTGCTTTCCTAAGCTCTGCCTAAGCAGGCACTTTAGTCCGCTGAGCTATCTCGCTGGCTCCTTTTGTATCTTACATCTTTTCTAGAAAGTACAAGATTTTCAGAAAATGCTTTCAGAATCACAAGTTGAAGGAAGTACTAGGTTTAGACATCTTATTCTGTGTTGACTACTATTTTCTTCATACTCCTGTGGTGAGAAAAAAGGAGGAGCAGGAAAAGGAGGTGGAGAAGAATGTAGGGGAGGAGAGAAGGAAGAAACAAAAGGAGGAGGAAGAGGGAGGAGAGCAACAAGAAGAAAGAAAACTATAAACATTTGCAAGGCTAATGCTTTTATACTAATTGTACGTGAGGACCTCAGGGCTTTTCGGAGCTTTTTCCCCATAATTACTAGAGTATGCTTCTGTCACAGAGTATTGCCACTTTTTCATTTGGAAATTTTACGCATCAGTGACACAAATGCAAATATAAATGAAAAAACTCAAAACATCCAAATCCCTATCTTGACTCATTTAGCAAAATATTCTCTCTTCCTGGCCTTTGTTCTCCCTTTGCACAAAAGGTATTTACTTCTTTATTGGAAAGCTCATTACACACGCGTTTGCAATGTCAATTAGCAATGGTGGAGCAAGAGTATTGTGTTCAGCTACAATGAATTTCTGTAGAAATCTGTTGTTTCCAGACTGAGGCTTCAATTGGAGAGGATCCAAATGATTATCTAAATTTACATTCTATTGTTATGTATGAATCTTTTTACAACTTCCTATATGGTATTTAGAAATAAACAAAAGTTTGTTGTGCTTTGTTTTCTCTTTGCTGCTATTCTGTTAATACCTTTTTATAGCCTTAAGATCTAAATTATAGGAAGGAAGCAGCAGAGTTGTACCTCAAAAGGATCCTCTCTCATGGTGAAGGGAAATTGGATAGTGCGGATGTGGTTTCCCTATGGCTCTATTTTCAAACTGAACCAAAAGTAATGTAGAAAAATGCATGTTTTCCTAGGAGAGACTGGTTGCATTGCCTTGGAAATGAATTTTGTCATTTATGTCTCTATATTTTTATATTTAAAATCCACTTCTTCGAAATTACCTTTATTTTTTTCCACTGAAAATCAGATTTTTGATTTCTGCATTTCAGTACAGCCCCTAGGAAGCCGATTCTGAGATTGATCTCATCTTGTAGGCTTCTCCAGGAAGGAATGGGGAGGCAGAGGGGCAATTGGACTGAGACCCAGGTGCCTATAGAGGACTCAACCAATTTCACACAGATCCTAGAACTAGAATATATCTCCATGTAGAACTAAATTATGCTGAACTGCAGCAAGAGCCAACCCTTTTTTCTCCTACATGATCGTCTTTAGATAAGCCCTGACTTGTGGAGGCAATCATAATCTTGGGTGAGGTTGTTCTTTTGATCTGAGACCAATGCACAGAGAGTAACTCAGCTGTGAATGATTCTGTTCCGGCAGGGAGTGTCTATCTAGTCCTGAAAGAGGATCTGATCTCTCTCTTGGAGTATCCTTACACTGGCTCAATCTAATGGCTTTGTAATTTGCTGCAAGGATAGATAGTTCCTTCAGGTTCTCTGAGTTGTCTCTTCCTGGAGAGATTTGTAAAAGCAAGATTACTAGGGCTAAATACTAGCCCTTATCACTGTATCTGCTCTTAGGACCATATTTGACCTTGTGGGCCCCTTTGCTGTTCCTCCACCTAGGTTCTCTGCTGGCTTATGTAGACCAACTGATAAGGTCACCCAGATGACTTAGGTGTGTTGGATCCTCTCAGCCATGCATCTGCCCATTATCTATAGTAATTTGGTAGAAAAGGTATGGCAGACACATTTATATCTCTTTTCTTTTAAATTTTCTTATTATGTATTTAGTACAAGGTCTAAGGAGTCTCATTACAAAAATTAGACTCATAGTAGTCCTCCTGGTTACAGCTTCCTAAGCACCGGGATTACAAGCACACGCCACCATACCCAGTCTCAGTATGCCCTGGGGGCAGAGCCAGCAGGGCACACTGGGGATCGGACCCCGGTCCCTGTGTCTGCCTAAGCAGGCACTTTTAATTTGCTGAGCTGTCTGGCTGGCCCTACCTTCATAGATCTCTTGAATGTGAAACACCTCCTTCCTTGCCTCTGCTATATAACGAGTCCTGAGTTGGCCTAAGTGACACATTCCTCACATGTGGAGAACAGTGACTCTGCTCATTTTTCCTGGTCATCCACTTGCACAATCACCCCAAAGCAATCAAGGTGCAACCACAGCTAAAGTTTGGCAAGACAGGATCTACGTTCCCTGGTGGAACCAGGTATCCTACCCTGGGCAGCCTAGAGCACAGGGAGAGAAGTGCATCACTGAGAGGGTGCTCAGCAGGATGGTCTTCCTTCAACCCCATGGCTCCTGGAGCAGACCCAGGGGCTTCCTACTGAGAACAAAGAGCCTGGCCATGGTGGCTGTTTCAGTGCATGTGGAAGATGGTGCCCTGCAAGCTGGTGATTTATGTGAGGTTCATGTGTAACACAGTGGGCCCCAGGGTCACATGTCCCGGAACTCATCTTTTTTACACTATGGAATTTCTTGATCTGATACACTGGTGTACTAAACTGGATTTAAGAAGATGAAACCCTTTCTCACCCTATAATAGTGATGCTGGCTAAGGCCCTCCATGCATGGTGGAAGATCACTCACCCTACCTGTCTGTGATCTGCTGAAAGGCCTGTGCTATGCTGCTAACTCAGTGTCAATTTCTGACACTGACAATGGAGGCTGTTGGCAGAGGCTGCAGCTAACAGCCTTGGAGGAAGGTGCATGGGATAAGAACCACTTAAAGCTTGCAGCCTGTGGTTGTGCATCTTATGAGCCCAGCAAGCCAATACTAGGTTGGTTAGTGACAGAGGTAGTTGATGTCACTTGGATGAATTACTTGGTCACGTTGAATTCCAGGCTTAGTTTGAGTGTTTTTTTGAAGGACTTCAATATTTCATGCAAAATACTTGACACCCATTCTTGGGGCCTATCTTTGTTTCCCTTCTCTAGATTTCTGTGTCTTTCTTGAGGTCCATGCAGGATAGCTTCAGCCCCCTCTTTTTCTTTTTTATGTGTGTGGTACAGGGTCTATCATGTCTTAAGTACATAGATCGGACTCAGTGATCTGCCTGCTTTCAGCCTGGGATTATAGGCCTGTGTCACCAGGCCCAGTCTCAGTCACAGTCTCTATGTGCACTGAGGACAGGGCTGGCACAGAATGCCAGGGATTAAACCCTGGTCCCTCTTTTTCTTTGAAAAAGGACCAACTGAGCCTACATTCAGAGATCTGCTTGTTTGAGACATTCCTCCTCCGTGGTTGCCTTTCTGGCCCCCTCCAAGGAGAGCCGCGCTCTCGCCTCTACTTATTTTCAGCTGACAGGTGGATACCATGGGAGACCATCCTTTAACAGTCTCAGGCACTTTTTTTCCTATCACCTGACTTTACAGATGGCCCTTCCATCCCCTTTGGCCATGCACATGAGAAGGATCACAGGACAGCGGTAGTGAGCTGGGAGACCTGGCCACCTGCTTGTTGCACTTGTGCCTGCGCAGCCTCATCTAACCTCACCAATTCTGTATTACAGATGGATCGCTGCTGAGTGAGCCAAACCTCGGAGCCTCCTATATCTGAGATATTCGGAGCTGCCAGGCAGGAGTGGCAGCGTCATCACTCGGCCAGGCTATTCTCCTTAGGGTCCAATAGGAGGCCAACTGCCCCTTTGGGTCAGTTCGCAGATGACATGGAAAGAAGCATCTCAGAAACCATGCTAGGTGTTTACAATGTCATTCTTTCCCTGGGACTTTCAGTGATCTCTCCATAGGATCTTCCCCATCACAGATGCATTTGACACTGAAGACTGCCATGCACTGTGGCCCACATGGTGGGCTGTTCATCCTCCTGCCTCGACCCCCTCAGAGACTGTCCAGGGCTGCCCACTCCCCATCAGCCTGGCTGGGGGCTAGAGAGAAACTCCCTGGTGAGGCACATGCTGCCTCCGGGACCTGATGCTGCTCCAGGGCTTGCTTTTCCTTCGCACTGGGAGAGCTGTAAGATGCCTGGGTTTGCTCACAATTTTGAGAGCAGTATCTCTGAATCTCCCAATCCACTGGCTCTGCAAAGTGTCTCTCACCTGCTGGTCTTCTGCTTCCTCATTCTGGTTTGTTCTTTGGTTGCAGCACTGCATGCAGACCCTGTGGCATGCTAGGCAAGAGCTTGAGCAGGGAACTACAGCCCTAGTCCCTGCCCGCTGATGTTTGAGCTCCCATCCTCCACTCTCCCTTCTTGAACAATACTGCTGTCAGCTTCTTGCCCTCACCATTCTTAGCATGATGCTTACCTAGGCAGCGGTGCCTCTCATATCACCAAGGCTGTTCTCAGCACTGACTTTAATCCACCAGCATCTTCCCCCACTCTTGCTCCGGGAGGACCTGGCCCACAGAAGGTGGTTTTCTGAGTAAATGAATAAAGGACAAGATTTTATACACTTATATTTCTTTAGTCCTGGGGATTGAAGCCAAGGTCTCATGCATGGTAGGCCAGTTGATCTACCTCTGAGTTAAGCTTTGGCCCCTTTTAAAATTTTGTTTCGAGACAAGAGCTAGCTAAATTACCCAGGCTAGGCTGAAACCATGATTCTCTTGTCCTGTCTCTGCCTACCAAGTAGCTGGGATTGCAGGTTTGAGTCACTAGTCCAGGTTATGATTCTGAGGACAGTGGTGTAAGTATAAACTTCTTAGGCATGGAAGTTCAGTGTAAGAAATTTTATGTGACTGCAACGTTATTATGTTAAAGTATATTTTTATTTTAAAGTAGAGCATATATGCTGATTTTGTTACTTCTGCAGCTCTAAATATTAGATGAAGTATTAAATATGCATGATGTGGTAGTTTTTTGTTTGTCTTTGTGACATATAAAACCCAGTAGATATGTGCTAAATGTGACATTAAGCTTGCATCTACTTGTGATAAGAAAATTTTCTAGATAATAGAGATTCTGGACTAAAAACCTTCCATGGTTGCTGATTCTGCTCGAGCCCTGTAAACTTCTAGGAGCACATGGTAAGCAAAATGTATTAACAAACAAGATGTATGCAAAGTAACTAGTATCTGCTTGGACTAGTAGGAAGAGGACAAAGAAAAAGAGCAAAATAAAAAAAAAAGATTCTGGTTAAAACATAGAAAAGAAGGAAGAAAAGATGAACCAAGCCATATCATTAATTTTAACTAAGAAATTAGATATATAGAGAAGAAATTAAAATAATAACTACTTAGCAAATGTAAAACCACAGCTTGACGCACTATATACCTATCCTGCATGCCCAGCCCTTGTGAAACACCACTGTGTCTCTGACTTGTTCCTCATGAGCCCTCTATGAGGTCCATGCTATTTCTTTATTCTCTCTCAAAGGTAGGCATGTGGGGCCTGAGACAAGACAGCAAGGCCAAAATGAAAAACAAGCAGCCAAACTCACTGGGGCCTGAACTGGGTTCTTTAACTCTGTTCTGGGAGATCTAGGCCATAATTCTTAGCAGAGCATTGGAAAAAGCAGTTTATCATCTGCTGAATATCGCGTTACTCCAGAATCCAGGACACTATATTGCCCTTAAGGAGGCATTCTCCAGCAAAGGCTTTAGATGGCGCACATTGATATTTACCTCTCACCTGCCTCCAAAGTTGCTTTGAAATCAGTAATGAAAGACACTACCCTGGATTACAAAGGAAAGAGACAGGAAATTATTTCTTCAGTGTTATGTCGCATCTTTGTCTGTTATTATTTGAGTTAATAAAGTAGTAAACTATTTTTGAACAAATGCTTGAATGAAAATCTTGAATGCTATACTTCAGGCTGCTTACGAGAACTCTTCAGCTTGCAGTGGAGTACAGTCATCCCCTGAGTTAGAAATAGCTGGGTAATCGAGTTCTAATGTCCAATATAATCAGTTCTCAAATTTCCATTGGGACATTTATTTTTAACATTATTAGAGTAAGGACAAGTAGGGTGACATGGAATTGATTAGGCATGGGGGACCTCTTCCACTATACATGCAGCAGGACTGAGTGCATTGGGTAAGACAGCTGAGATCTGACCCTTGGCTCTCAGCACAACTTATTCCAGACTGTTAACCTTAAGGTGATAAACACTCCATGTTGCCTCTTCAAAGGAATTGCTTCACTTTGGCCCCCAGCCCTTAAAGTGGAAGCGACGCTGCATGCCACGTGCAGGTTTAATTATGACATATCTCACAATGTGCATGACACAGTATTAGGGTTGGTAACGGTATGATAGCGTTAGGCATAGAGCAATAGCCACATGAGGTCACTGTTGTTCATATATAAATTATAACTACTGCACAAATCTTGATTCCTTGATTGAATGGCCCCAGGATCTGAGAGTTCAATATGTGCTGTATGTGGAGGGTGGATACAGGTCCTCTACCACACACTCTTTAGGTACAGTTCACTTGGGCATACTTCTTTAAAATTTAATGTTTGTTATATGTCTAAATTAACAATTATTTCTAATAAACACCAAAATAAAATTTTAGGATAGATTCGGGAACAAAACATGACCCTTGAAGTACACACAAGGCTTATCCTGTCCTCATGTGTGTCTTACATTATTTTTATATCAGGGTTCAATCTTTCAGGCTTTACTGGTGGTCTTAAAAAGTATGCTGAATTTTCTAATCTTAGTTGAAGACAATTGTTGTGGAATATCTTTAGAAAAATTAACAATAAACCATTTATTATGTAGAGCACTTATTTTAAATCCAGGGTCCAAAACATCGATGTGGGAAAAACAATAGTTGCTGACCTAAGTAGCTGATTCCTCACATTCAGAGGTCTGTTTTGATCTAAGACTTTTTGGAGTTGTGAGATAAACAGTGGTCATGGAAATACCAGTGTTTCCAAACCAGAACATCCTGGTACATTATAACCCAAAGGACAATGTAATTACATGTGTGCGTTTTTGTCCTATTCTGCCATGCCAAAAAACCCGGTTTTACCAAGGTTAAAAAATGCCTCAACAGTGCAAATTCCAATGAAAACTGGTCTCCTCCTTGTTACTGAATTTCTCAATAGCATTAGACAGCACTGGCTGATACCTTCAAGACCTCCTTTTCCTATTGTACTGCTTTTCATCATGTGCCCTCCTCTGATTATCTTTTACTTACTTTACTAGTTAGTGTTCTACCTGGGGAAACAAACCCTAAATACTGGTATATCTCCTGTGAATCCTCTCTTCATCTCCCTGCATCTCCCCAAGTGACCGTTTACATTTTTGTTTTAAAAAATATCACGGATCTGCCTCTGTGCACCTTATCTATATCTTAGCCCAATTCTTTGTCTTTAGCTCCAAACTGTCCTAGTCAAATCCATGCAAGTGCCCTGCAGACACTGCACCGTCACACCATCCACACCCTGGGGCAGCCCTGCAAGCACCTTGGACATTTCGGGAAGGTATTCACATGCAGAAATTCTCCCCTTGTGTGTGTGCCCCAGCTCATACAAGGCATTTGTAGTGAGGTTACACTGGCTAACAAACCCACTAATATTAAGAGAGAAAACACATGTCTGACATTCTAGCACATGCAGAAGTCCCTTATTCTCTTCTTTATGGCAACAGTTTTTGCAACTCAGTGGTAAATCACATAAACTATACTAGCTGAATGTGACTGAATAGTAAAATCCAAAGGAAATGGTTATTAGCTTTCTACCCACACTTGGCCACCATTTCAGATTCCTGACAAAATTTTTCTAGCATTCATTCTCTAAATCTCCAGACAGAACTAGGAATTTATTCCATATACTCCTCAAATGCTATTGAAAACAGCATAAATATTGTGATGGCCTCATAGAAATGTTTATATTATTATACACATTTGCATGGAATTCTTTACATCTGATTTTTTTTCAGACATATTTTATTTCATTTTTTTCAGACCTCTCTTTTAAATACAAGTTTACCAATTTCATTTAGTGGAGACATGAAAAATTGATCTTCATGAAGCTTACATTATAGAAAAACTTATGTATTATAAGAGTATCATCATACATTTTAACATTAGTGTCATATGAGATAAAACTGATAGAATAAAATAGAATAGAATTGGTCTGGTTCTTCTTCAGATATTTTCAACTTTAGTGTATCTACCTATATATTCATTTCTCTTTTTACAACTAGTAGGCTAATTAATTTTAAAGAACTATATTTGGCAATCCTTTATTAAACTATGACTGTCTCTTTCTGATTATCTCTTTTATGAGACTAGAGATGACAAATGAGAAAAATACACCAACATCAGAATGTGTTAAAATTTTTAACCTCATGAGTCCATTCTGGATGGTTAATATTAAGGCTTATTTAAGTCATGATTTTCTTCTACTTAGTTTTATTGTGAATTATGAAGCATTCAACCCCTTATCACTTGCTATTCTTCCATAGGGTTTAATTCAAGTCTGTTTTTATCCTAAATTCAAAGCATTAAACTGTCATCTGATGCAGCATATGTTGCAGTCATATATCAGGTTATTTGCGTAAATACTGGGAAGGAGGGTTGACATGTCTTACAGTTAAAAATTACAAGGACATCATTGTTGACTACTGTTTTGAGTTCCTTATAATATCTAGAATGCTCTTGAATGTAGAGTGAACAGTAACATATAATAAATCTTTTTTGATTTGGAAAGCAACTTATTCTTTCCTTGTTTGGCAATAAATAAGCTTCAGCACAAAGAAGGACATTTTTCACCTTTCAAACAAGTGTCATAAATTAGAGACTGAACACAGAACCTGGCATCACAGATAACAGCTGTCCTTCATGGCACCTTTTGTTCATTAATCAAAGAAATTATTGCTAGAGTTGTTGGCATCCAGTTAAACACACTGGGACAGCAGCACTTCGACTCCTCAGAGATTGTGGATTACTAACTCCACTGTGTATGTGTGTGGAGGGGGTGTAAGTCTAGAGTTTTCAGCGTGTTTTAATACATATGCATGCTTGCTAATTACAGGTAAAAGAAATCCATGCTTGCTATTCAACAGAATATTTTCTCTCCCTGTGATTTCTAAATGAGAGTTGCCTGATTTCTATTTCTGTGTATAATCAGCTGCCTACGCTGTGGTTGCTGCGAGATGTATTGTATGCATTGTGGTACATTCACTTTTATTCCTGGGTATGTGCTGCCCTCAGTATATGAGATTATACTTCCATGCCCTGCTCAAATTAGTGTGGCCATGTAACATGCTTGGAGATGATGTCGGTGCATCCTGGAAGCAAACAAAAAACTCTCTAGGCACCTTAGGTGGTCATCATTAATGTTTTCTGCCAGCAGAAAAAACAGAACCAATCATGAGTGATTTTAATTTAAATTAAAATATCAATGAAACAATGAAGTCTTCCATAGTAGAGCCTAATCCCACAGTCTCAGTCCTAGATTGAATCTAAGCTGCAGCTAGCCTGCCTGTAATTCCAGTGCTGTGGGAGACTGAGGAGGGAAACTCACAAGTTTGAGAACAGCCTCAGAAACTAAATGGCGTAGTAAGACCCTA
Organism: Ctenomys sociabilis; assembly: GCA_004027165.1. Lineage (NCBI taxonomy): Eukaryota > Metazoa > Chordata > Mammalia > Rodentia > Ctenomyidae > Ctenomys > Ctenomys sociabilis. Next base: position 36,599 of record PVKA01002055.1, read on the forward strand.
TCTTAACAGAAAAGAAGCTAGAATATTGCTAGGAATGAAGCTCAGAGGAAGGGCCCTGGGTTATTCCCCAGTAATAAATGAAAATAAAGAGCCATAGAAGAAAAATCCATATTTTTTGTGTGTGGAACCAGGGACTGAACTCAGGACCTTGGGTTTGCCAAGAGGCACTTACGCCACTGAGCTATCTCCCTGGCCCTATAATACCATATTTTATGAATGCTTTAGAGCTTAATTTTGACAATAGAATGTTTTGACTGTGCTACAATGTTATGTGTCCTACTAACACTGTGTAGGACATATGCTTGCACACTGGAATCTGCAGCCAGTATTTTGAGATGAGCTGATAAACATGCTGGGTATAGATATTGAGCGTTTCTCTTTATGGACCTTATTTCTTGAACAGATTCTCACCAAAACTGGACTTTTCTAGTTGCAAATTATTTCTTTCTCAGTGGCTTTGAAATCAAGCTCATGGGTCTTCTGAATTTGAGGGGTTTTCTTATGTGTTTTTTACTGCAAGTTACACTGCTAATCAAAGTAATAGATGCTGCCCAGGTTCTTGACCTGAGTGTGGATATTTAAGGTGATTCCCATACCTTTGATTTTATGCCAAGGAGCATGGTGTTTGCAGTCAGATAGACATGAATATAGGATCTAGTCTTCTGTGTCCCTTTGAGCCTATTATTACTGCCTTTAAACATCAAGTTCCCTCTGTGTAACATGGTGTTATTTTGTGGATTAAATTAGATGAGAAGTGTATCATGTTTAGCACAATGCCAGTCAAATAACATATGCCCATCTATAATGTTTTGTGCCACTTACATCAGTGTTCAGCCATACTGGACTCTTGGCAGGCAGCAACATCAGGATAGCTCTGGCTGTGACTTTCTCCTGAAATCCATTTAGATATGTCCAGCTGCTTACTTAATAGCCAATCTTGGTTGAGTAAAAACAACACTTCAAGCTTATTGCTGAGGGAAGCAAACAGTCATTTGTGCAAGATAAAGCACAACTTGACCCTCTGAAAATCATCCCTACTTTTGGAAATTGCAGAGCTATTTACCTAGGTACTTAAGAGAAAAACCTAGTGGTTATTCCTAATCCCTAGTGGCACAGCCCTACTCACCCCCATATGCCATTTGTAAATAAGCAGTATTGACTTTAGCTTTCTGGATTTTTCAAATCTGACTACTCCCTCATAAGCACAACTCTAAGTAAACAGTTCAATGCCTGAAACACTGCAATTGAGCCCAATCTGGTAGCAGCGTAATATTTCCCATCATTTGAAAACTCATTTTCGATCATGCTGACACACAGCTCTAGCCTCTCCAGTGTGGACATGCACTCAGGCTTCTCTTTCTTTGCTTTCACCGTGGCCTACAGGATGACCTTCTATGAGCTAGGTCCAGCCTATGTCTTGAGGTTCACTTTCTCCTACTTTAAGCTTTGTATTACATTCTGGTTATGCTGTTTGTCTTTCTACCCTCTGGGTGTGATAAGTAAGTTCCTTCTCAAGATTTCTGAACTTTCTACTGCCTGGACCTAAATTGCTTTCTTCTTATATATTTTCATGACATCTGCCTTCATAGTTTTAGATTTTTGAACTCATTTTTGGAGGGGCCATGCTTAATCATTCTGTGTCATAAAAGATCCTATTCTTTGCAAAACATTTGATTATATAAAGTTTGATCGTACTAGCAACTAGCCTGAGCAGGTATTTATGTGCCTGTCTTGTCCTTTGTGCCCCCATTACTTACTATAAAGGAAGAAGCCTTGTCTTTTTGACCATGATACACTCAGTGGACAGTGTTTCTGGAATATAATAAATGTATTATACATACAAAAATGGAGAACTATTCAGCTCTAGAGAAGAAGTAAGAAATTTTGTCATTTGTATAAAAAAATAATACTAGACATTTCAATGTGAAATGAAATAAGCTACACTCTGAATGTTGGATGTGTTGGATGCTTTCTTTCATATATGGAATCCAGAAAAAAAAGATGACATGAAAGTAGAAGAGAAAAGAAAGGGAATGAGGGGAGTGGCATCAGAAGAGAAGGAAACAGGGAAGAAGGATATCTTAAAGCATATTATAGGCTCTTTGAAAACATCAAAATGAAACCCATTATTTTGTGCAGTGAGCATACACTAATACAATGAAAATAAAACACACACACACACACACACACATAAATATAAAGAGAAATTGGGTCTGGGGAGATAGCTCGGGGGTCTGAGCACCTGCCTGGCAAGCACAAGTACCTGAGCTCTATTTGCAGTACCACAATCACTACTGGGATCAAAATCCTGAGCTCAGGCCGGGCGTAGTGGCGCATGCCTGTAATCCCAGCACTTGGGAGGCTGAGGCAGGAGGATTGTTGTGAGTTCAAGACCACTTGAACTACAAAGTGAGCTTAAGGCTATCTTGAACTGCATAGTGAGACCCTGTCTCAAAAAGACATAAAAAAAAAAAAAAAAACAAACCCAAGCTCGAAGGCACATGCTTTTAATCCCAGGGCTGTAAAGGCTGAGACAGGAGTATTATTACAAGTCCCAGCTGCATGGTGAGACTCTGTACCAAATATATAAAAGATTAAAAAATAATTGAAAAGCAGTTGTGAACTATAGTCACCCACTATTCTACAGAACACTCGAACTAATTTTTTCTCTTTATAGGACAATGAGTGAATATAATTCACAGTTGTCATTTTATGTTTACATAGATGAATGCACTTGTCCTTCACAGCAACTATATTATTTACATTCCCACCAGGGATCAGGAAACTCTACCTGTCTCTATCCCTGAGACCCTACAAAGAATCCACCACACTCAGAACTACAGCTTGACCCTGCTGGACAACTGTGATGCTGGTGGGTTTCCCTTCTGAATGGATCACTCAAGTGAAGCCCTTCTTTTACCTTCATCAAGATGACAGAAAAGGCACAGAAAAGCAGCTCTGGTAAACAGAAGCATAATGAGAGGTGAGGAAATCTTATTCATCTATGACTAACACTGTAGCTGTTTAGAACGTGTGTGTTTGTGTTAGAGTAACACTCCAACATTTTTCTCACTTTTAACATTTTAAAGCTTTTTATTAGTCATTAAACTAAAGGAGATAGAGCCTACTGTTCAATATTCCAAATGAAGATGAAATGACCAGAACTTTAAGAACTTCAGTGATCTTTTAAGAACCACTTCTTGAGATATGATTGCTGGCAGTTACCATAACAAGACAGTTTGAAATGCATTTCAAGTCAAATTTCAGTACTACAGGCTTTTAGATGAAAGCTAAAATGGAGAAACTATTCATTTTCATTGAAAAACTATTACTTATTGTGACTTAATTTGGGAACTACATTATTTACTTAACCATGATAAGTAACGGGATAGATATATTGAGTGCATATAAGTGCTTTTTGCTCAGTGTGAACCTATGTTAGTAGTACCACTTCTTCAAGTGGAAAATGATTGTTCTACAATGTGTTTAACATTTTGTTACTTTAATATTTCAAAGATTTTTGTCAGGTACAATGGAGGTTACTATTACTCTTAGTCATTCTCTTGTTACTGGAACAAAAAGAAAATGAGAAAACAAAAGAAGAGGTGCTCATAGTTTTAGAAGTCACAGTCTTGTTGACCTCATCAGCCAAAGAATGAGCATGGCAGAGGAGTCTGGGCAAAGAGAAGCTGCACCTGTCATGGCAGACAGGAAGCAGAAGAGGAGTCAGGAGCCAGAGAAGAAGTGGACCATTCCAGGTCCCGCCTAAATGTCGTCTTTCTGAACAACCCCGCCTTCCAGCAGTGAGTCAGATGCAGAGCCACACGGTCAGTACCCTGATAAAAGCCTCACCTGTGAATGCATGAGGTCTTCAAAGGGCATTCTAGATCCAAGTCATAATAATTACAACAGATGACTAGCAAGGTAAGAGCACAGGTACATTCCAGGAAGTAGTGGGGCAGCTACTAAGAGGTGGCTCTGGATTGTTTCCACAATTCATTCCTCTAAAGGACCATACTCTCACACTGACCCTGTTGTTGCTGACCACTTTCTGGGCTTTACCGTGCCACATCAGTACCTCTTTGTTTTTTCTCTAGAAAAATTAGATGATATTTAAAATATGTAAATAACAAAACAAAACAAAACCCAAGACTCTTCTCGGCTGCATTTATTTCTCTTTTGAGTCCTAGGTTCAAATCTTCATGTGAAATCTCATCAATACTTTTTTTTTTCAGAACTAGGGATTGAACGCAGGCCCTTGCACTTGCGAGAGAAGTGCTTATTCTACTAAGCCATCTCCCTGGCCCATCAATGAATGTTTTGATACTCATTAGGACAATCAGGAGCAAGCAGATTTCAGATAATCCTTTCTGACTCTGCCTCCCTAGCTACCCTGAATTATTACAAGATGATGAATGATCTCATTCTGGGCATGCAGGACACTAATGCTTATCACAATCTGATAGCCAGTGTGAAGAACGTGAAACTCATTGTCAGGCCTGGCCAGTGACTGGGCTGGCGGCCCTGGGGGTTTGTGCAAGTGCTGACGATCTCCTGGCTCAGACTATTAGCTGTTCACAACAGCAATGCTAGTGACAAATGGCTTGTCAAAGAGCATACTTTTCTACAGCGAGTGCTTAGCTAGAGGGCTGGGCACACTCCGTGGAGTCATGCGGGTTAATGTGACCTCTTAATTTAAAAAAAAAAAAAAGTGCTAAGTACTTTTCAGGAAGAACAGTCCCAGGAGGTGGAATAAACCCCTATCTGGCATTCCTGGTGGCCCACCACGGCTGTTCATTTTTGGGGGAGGGATCTGGAATTGGGTACTGAAGCAGCAGAAATCCAGATGGCACAGTGACTGCAGGGCACATGAGGAACCGTGGGCATTCCATTATACTTTATGCCAACACCAATTCCACCACTCTGTGTGCCTACGGATTCAGGGCGCTGTCACCAGAGTGCTTCCAGCCTGGAGTCCTCCATCATGAGGGCGAGGTTCAGTTTCACCTGTGCCACGGACAGTGAGTGCCAGTGGGTCAGGTCCACAGAGGCTATGCCACATGGATGTTAGCACTCAGGAGCTACTGTGATGGATAATGGAATACTGGGAGGAACAGAAAGCCCTGTGGCCAAGTCCAAATGTGTGGCTTGTACTCCAGGCCAGAGTGTTCATCGTGGGCTTACATAAAAAAATGGCTCTCTGCCTTGTCTTCCCCACCTCACAGATGTGAACCTGCACATGAAGCTGAGTGAACCGAGTGCACTATCAACTGCTGGCAATGGTTAGAGGTCTGGGGTTAGAATGCAAGAGAAAGGAAAATGATTTTTACCCCATGGTCATAGAACTTCCACATGGTGTCTATACTATGTTATTGTCCCCACTTTATAGAGAAACATTAGAAGATCTAAGAGAGAGTTCAAAATTGTAGGCAAAAAAAGGAGCACTGAACACAGGGCTGCTGGCTCCAAACCCACATTCCATGCATAGCTGTCGGTGGCATGTATGTTGCTTTCTATCCATTCATTCAATGCATCTCCTAACTCATCTTCTGTGAATGGTTCTATCTAAGCCTCAGTTTCCTTATGTGTAGAATGGGTGAATGTGACAGGTGTCACTGGGAGAAATATATGGAATTATGTGCAAAATGATGATGATGGAACTTGATGTGTGACAAACAACCAGTAAATAAATAGATAAAACAGAGAGGAAGAGAGTGAGGGAGTGAGTAGAGAATGGGGAGAGGCAGAGAGAGAGAGAGAGAGAGAGAGAGAGAGAGAGAGAGAGAGAGAGAGAGTATCCAGAAATAAGAGGGTGAGAAGGAAAGAAGAAAAAGAAGGAGGAGGAGGAGGAGAGAAGGAGGAGGAGGAAAGAAGGAGGAGGAGGAGGAGAAGAAGAAGAGGAGGAGGAGAGAAGGAGGAAAAGGAGAAAGAGGAAGAGGAGGACGGGGATGGGGAGGGCAGGGAGGGGAGGAAAAGGAAGAGAACAGAAAAGAGGAAGGGAAGGAGAAAAGAGAAAGGCAGGAGAGGAGAGGGGAGAGAAATGTAAGATCCACTTTATCAAGAAAATTTATTTCTAGACACTGATAATATTAATGCCAAATTATGTCTAAAATATGGATTTTCTTATTTCTTTTGGAGTGCTATTTTCAATATCATATTGTTTAAATGTGTAGTTACATTAGTTGGCTTCAGATAACTGGAAAACACTTCATTCTGTACAATGCTAGTCATTCTGTGTTTTATTGTGTTCATCATAACTTCCTGTTTGACTCTAGAGTAAAACACTTTACAGATAAATATGGAGTGAGACAAAATGTACTTTATTTTGTGTATGGATTGAGAAACTAAGACTGGCACACTCATAAAATAATACACTATTGAACATTATAACAGTAAAGTATTTTTAGTACTTGAATTGTGAGATTAAGGTATGCATGAAATAATTGATGGATGATTTTGCACAGCTCTCCTTGAGAAGCCTTCCTGAGCTGTTAGATTTGGATGCTTGTCAGTCGTCACTGCTACCCAGGTTTTCCTGACTGAGGCAACCATCATGCTTCACCCAGGTCCAGTCTGCAGTCTAGTATGTGTTTGTTCCTTGCTTCTAAACATCTAGAGCATTTTACAGCTTACGATACTTTCCCATTAGTGAAGAAAAACCTTTCAAAAATCATTTTAGTTGGTTAAAATAAATATTTTTGGGGTCTCCACTTTTAAGCTCTTTCTAGAAAAATCTGTAGTTAAATGGTTTAAACTGCACAGGAAATACTTCACAGAATCAATAATTGTGATCTCATCTTTTTGAAAAGTTTCTGCACTTTAAAGAAAATCTCCAACAGAGTGAAAAGAAAACCCACAAGCTGGGAGGGATTATAGTTGCTTGTCCCTCTAACAAAAGCCTTCAATCTAGAACATATAAAGAATTAACAAAAATCATTTCTCCCAAATTCAAAGACTCAGTCCAAAAATGGCATCTAACAGGGATATATACTTTTCAGATGAAGAAATACAAATGGTAAATAAATTTTAAACATTAAAAAATTGCACCATCATTGGTCATTTGAGAAACACACATTAAAACAACACTGAGATCCCACCTCACCCCAGAAAGAATGGCTGACATCAAAAAGTTAGCCAATAACAAATTCTGGGGGGGCTGTAAAGAAAAGGAACTCTTCTGCACTGTTGGTGAGGGTATGGACTGGTACAACCACTATGGAAATCAGTAGGAAAATCCTTAAAAAGCTAGGATTAGAGCTCCCATTCAAGCCAGCCATTCCCCTCCTGGGTATTTTTTTCAGAAAAACTGGAAACATACGACAGAGATATATGGGCACCCACGTTTATAACAGTGCAAGTTGTCATAGCTAAACCCTGGAAACAACACAGATGCCCATAACTAAGGAATAGATAAAGAAGGTGTGGTATTTTTACACAGTAAAGTACTATTCAGCTGTCATACAGGATAAATTTGAGACTTTTGTCAGTAAATGGATGCAACTAGAGAACACGTTCATTTTTTTTAAACATATTTGGTACAGGATCTCACTATGCTGCTCAAACTTGTAGTGATCCTCCTTTTTTCAAAGCCTGCTCAGCACTGGGATTACAGGCGTGCCCCAACATGCCTGGCTTTTGTCTCTGGCTCAGTACACCTGGGGGCAGGGACAGCATGGCTTGCAGTGTTGAGGATCGAACCCCGGTCCCTGTGCTTGCCTCAGCAGGCATGTAATCTGCTAAGCTAGCTCATCAGCTCTAGAGTACATACTGTTAAGTAAAATAAATCAGATCTTCATGTGCAAGCATCGTATTGTTTCCTTAGTGTGAGAACCTGAAAGAGAAAAATGGAATCTAAAGGATACAATAGACACTTGGAAAAGAAAATGAACTCATTCAAAGGAAAGAGTTACTGACTTGAGGAGGACAGGAGAGAGTGTGGGGGGAAGAGTTTTATCTATGTAAACAGGATGGTTTGGACAATTGTTCTCTATATTTCTGTTGATGTATGGAAAAGAGCACATAATTCTTAATTTGTTTTATCTCCTTTCTTCAACTGTTCATATTTTTCTCTTCTTAATTTCTTATACATTTCTTTTTTCTTTCTTCTTCCAATTTAGCAAGAATATATGCAGTAATATGAAAAACTGGTTGGACAGCAACACTATGCATTATAACAAATTGAAATTCATATTGCTTTGTTAAATGAAATTCTGTATCTTTGTAATTTTTCTGTTTTGATACTATTTTTTACTCCTTAAAAATTAAAAAGAAAAAAATATATTTGGTTAAATGGTTTGAAGCCTGAGTCGATGACACATTGCCACCACGTAAGGTGTGGAACTGTAATTAGCGGAAGGCACACCAGGGATGTCTGTGACAGTAAAACATGCACTTGTGCAACCAAGCCGCAAGAGAGGGTAGGAGGAAGAGTGCAACACCCACATCTCCTGGTTGTTCTGGGAGCCAGAGGATGCCTCGAGAGGAGGAACACACACAACTCTCAAGAAATGTGAACGTTCAGTAATTTTTATGATGCTTTAAAAATAATTCTATGAATACTGTTCCAGCTTTGTCCCTTTGTCTTACTTTCTAGTACATTGTGTAAAATGGAATTCTGTACTTTTATTTTGATACTTGATTTTTTTTTTGCACCAGGAATCCAGCTCAAGACTGCATTAGCCAGATACACACTATATTGCTGAACAATATCCCCAATGTTATGTTGCTATTTCAATAGACATTTTCTATTTTTCCACCTCTCTTTTCATCCAAGGAGGGAAGTTTAAATAGGAATATATTAAAAAGTTATATTCACATATCTTGTGACATTTAGGCTTCATGCAATGTATTAAGAGACAAAGAGTGTGACTATGTGTTGCCCAAAAGCAAGGTTATTGGCACAAGCACTTCTGAGTGTGAGGGTACCCATGTCAATGAATCAGTTTACAAGAAAATGGGTCCTTTTAATCCTATAATTCCAGTATAAAAATTCTTGCCAAAAGGACTGTGGAACACTATATCCACTGCATATGTTTACATTGTTAAATATAAAAACCAAGACAAGGTCTTTATCGAAGACTCAGGCACACGATTTCTGGCCCTCGCTTGGTGGTGTCCTGCCCTTCTAGCCCCTTCCTCCAGGCTGCCACATGTGCAGCTGGTTAGGCAGTCTGCCTAGGACGTAGCTGTGGCTACCGTTTGCTGGTCAGGCATCCCGGATGCTTTCTGCCTTTCAGACCAGAGTCAGCCTGAATACTAAGCTCCTGTTCCACCCCGCTGGCAAGGACTCTGCCTCCGCATACCTGATATGGCCCTCATTCCTCACCCGTACTGATGTGTGGCTCTTCATGATTTTTATTTTTGTTGTAGTAAGTTTTCAAGTCTCTGCTCAGGTTCTGATTGTTTACCCCTAAGTGTGGAATCTGAGTTTCTTTGGCTTCCCTTCCAGCGGCTAATGGTGTACTCGTTTGTTTGCTTCTGCTGACTTCTGGTCTTTTGGTACTGCACCTTCTACTGCTGTCTCCTCTTGGAAGGCTCAAGAAGGTTCTGACTGGCAAGGACAGGAGGGAAAGCCACCAATTCTGGACCCTTGAGGGCTATAGGAAGGCATCTGAGGGGCAGAATAGGAGTAACTGGCACAGGAGGGTTTCGTGGACTTTTTCCTAGGTCTGATTCAGGAAGGTATCTCTACCCGGGCTGCATAGTCAGAAGGCAGAGTCTACAGGAGAATGTTGTATTCTACCTTTTAGGTCCATGTACGGCAGCATGGGCTCTGTTTCCTGAGCAGAAATTATAGCACAAAGGCATCCAGCTTACAGCAAGGGAAGCTCGATCCAAAATGCCACCCCCTCATTATTTATTTATTTTGTATTTTAGGGAAGGGTCTACAGGGTGTTCAGGGTCTCACTACTAGATCAGACTCATAGTGATCTGCCTGTTACAGCCTCCCAAGAGCTGGGAATACAGGCACACGCCACCATGCCCGGTCTCAATTGCTGTCTCAGTGCACCCTGGCAGGCCTGGGGATCGAACCCCAACTCCTGCTCCTGCTTGCAGGCTCTTGAATCCACTGAGCTATTTGGCTGGCCCTTCCCTCCAGATTTTAAAGGGGCAAGTTAAACATAGCATTGGCCAAAGAATGTATGCTTTTCTCCAAAAAAGTGAAAACATATATTTGATTGGAATATTATACCTATTACACTGATGTCTGCACTACAAAGAGGACTCAGTTGTGTTCAGAACTTAAGTCTCCTCTCCACAGAAGCTCGAAGCAGCGCTGTGAAGCACTCAGGATCCATCCTACCCATAGTAGCTGTACAGCATCTGCCTAGCATTTCTCTTTGTTGCAGCCTAATAATCTATTAAATTGGTGTTTATTAGAGTTGTAGAAGGATGTACAGCAAATAAAATATTTACAGTAACTACATTATCTGGAAGAATATTTTCAAGTTATGTAATACATCTTAATTACACAGAAAAAAATTAGAGAACATAGTCCTATTGCTTCACTAAAAACTAATCATTTGTTTAGTCTAATTCTATTGAGTAGTTTAAATACTTGACTCTTCATCTCATCATTTCAGCAAATGAATTCTAATTTTTAACTTTCATTTAAGTGGATAGATTATGTCCTCACTGTTTGCCTTATCCATAAAGCTAAACTATTATTTATTGTTAAATTGAACTCTGGTTAAGTCAGAGCAGTGAAAGGTGGTCAATTATGGACTATCTAAAATGTCAGCATGAAAATAACTTTTTAACACAGTAGCACTGATGCCTAGATTTTTATTGATTGATTACTGGGGATTGAACCCAGGGACATCACACTGAGCTATACCCCAATGCTTCTATTGTTGGCTGGTTGGCTTTGCTGTATTTTGATAGTCTTGCAAGTTGTCTATGTGGCTCTGGCTGGCTGGAAAATTTTCAGCCTCCTGCCTGTGCCTTCCTGAGTTCCTTCCTATGTTGCAGATGTGTTTGTCCCACTATCTGTGGCTTTAATTTGTAAGACAGAAATTATATTTTAATGGCTCCAAGAATTCCAATCATTTGAAACCTTGCTTTTACCTTCCTTAACATTCTGTATCACTGAGCAGGGTGGGAAGCACTCCAGGATGCCCCCTTGAAACAAGGTGGGCATAGGACTTCTGGGTCACTACTAAAGAACACAGAAAAGGCCTGAGTGACTTGAAGTCAATGACAATGGCACTGTAGAGTGCACCCCTTTTTGGGGCATCTTCTGATACACTTCGCCCTCTTACTGACTTGCAAGGAATTCTTCTGTGATCAGCTAGCTACTGAAGGAGCCAGTCCTTCAGGCCAGGGGTCACAGGTGGGTGCGCAAATACTGCGCAGAGTAGTCATCCTGGCTCCAAGTCTTGCTGGCACATGTGTGAGGGGTGTGAATCTTCACCTTGGTCCCTTCCCCTGCCATGGGCTCCTCCAAAGCTGGAGTCTTCCCAGTGGGATTCCCAGACATTGCAGGACAGAGTCGAATTCCTGCAGAAGCAATGAACACAGTAGAGTAACTGGACACCAGGTTTGCAGTCGGCTACAGCACAGCAATAGTAATTGCACCACTACACTTTTTACAAAATTTTTATGTCTGGTACAAGGTCTCACTACCCAGCTCAGAGGCTGTTTTTAGCCTCCTCAGTGCTGAGATTACAGATGTGTTCCACCATGCCTGGGCTCAGTGATGAGCTCAGTTCACCCTGGGGGGCAAAGCTGGCACAGTATGCTTGTGCCAGGGATCAAACCCCAGTCCTTGCACTTGCCTAAGCAGGCACTTAGTCTGCTGAGCTATCTTGACACCCCCCCTCTTTATTTTAAATGCACTGCTAGGCTTATTGTTACATCTATTTTTCAATTGTATGCTAAAAAATCAGCATAAACTAGAGGAAACAAAATTATTAAATTATGGCTTTTTAGATTTCCAACAAATGTTTTCATTTCTAAATGACAGCTAGCCTAAGATAATTTATTAACATTATATCTGGGGTTCAAATGTTCATAAGATATTATATTGTCATGCTTAAAATACCCTGTACTAAGTAAGATTGGAATCTTAAAAAGATTCAATGTGATACTAGAACGGATCCCAGGTAAGGACTGGTGATCCCAGAACAGGCTGAGTATCCTTCAAAATTATTTGGGACCAGTATGTTTCTGATGTTGGACTTCTAAAAATTTAGGTTTGTGTGTATTTGCATATTCAGAATGAGGTAACTTGGTGAGGGGACCCCAAGTTTGTTTGGTTTAAACTCATACACATATCCTGGAGAGAATTTTCTACATTATTTTAAAATAATTTTGTGCACAAAGCCATTTTATGCTCTACTTCTCCCTGGGCAGCCTCACATCAGTTCTCCAACGTTCGGATTGTGGATCGTTTCAGACTCAGAAGCGGGATGCTCAGTTTGTTGACTTCAGCACCCGACCTGTTGTTGTTTGGAACATTTCCTCAAAGCACAAGGTGAGGCCACGTAACTCAGGAGGCCGCAAGCCACCCTCGACAGGGCAGTGTGGCCAGGCACAGTGTAGCTGTGGCTCTGGATCTTCCCATGGCATAATCTGGCATTTTGCCTTAACATCTCCTCCAAGTTTTCTCTCAAGGCCAGCACTTTGGATGAAGAGGTAAATGGAGTTTTATTGCTATGGTTTTCTACTATAGAATCTGTCACCAGATAAGTTTATTAGGAAGCAGAATTGAACTTTCAAGAGAAATCATCCCAGAAATGTCAATGTGATATATTTATGGGACCCAGTCCATTTTATCACCTTTACCAGGTGTTCAATCATCATTACATGGAAGGAATCCAAATTAAAATGGAAAACAGAAAAGATTGTTTTAAATGGTGATATCCATTACTGGTAAAAGTCTAATAGCAAGTACACTGCCTATAGGTATGAACCAATGCAATGCTGCCAGAGAAAATGTGGAATTATGTCTTCTAATTTCTTCTCTTTCCTTGGATCACAAATGATAACACAAGTCAACACATCCAATGATTTATTATAAAATTTGCAATATTGAAACACTGGCAGTAAGCTGAACTGGTTCTTTACTGCTGCTGCATCACACACTGCAGATTTGGTGGCTGAGGATGGCGGGCACGCGTCATCTTACAGCACACACAGCTGGGGCCGGCCTGTGTCCAGGGCTAAGGCAAAGCCAAGGGGATGAAGGGATCCTTGAAGGGTTTGGGAGACGGCTGCCCTACTCTAGCTGTGCGTGCTGCGGCACTCTGGCTACAGATCTCCACCACAAAATTTGCCCCTTTCTACAGACTTCCTTTCAGGCCTCCTGCGATTAGAATCAGGCCCTCTCAGGGAATCCGGAATACTCACGTGTCTCAGAGCTTGGATGTCCTCAATTTTGAAAAATTTGCTGTGTCAAAGGAAATGACAGCTTCAGTGCAAAGTCACAGGCTCCAATTACTACAGGGGCAATGTCCAGGGAGTCATTATCCTATTAAAGAACTATGGAAATGAGAAAAATCATAAATAACTTCAACACTTAGTATTTTGTATAGTAAAGCTGTGTGATATGCAGCCTAAAACAACAGTCTTAAAGCAGAAACTAAGTTTACACGCAGTTCTGAGAGCTACATGGTAGGTAGCATTTACAACAACTGTATAAAAATATATCATTCCTCCCTTTTAGAGATCAGAGAAACAAAGGTGCTTTCTCTAGGACTAAGTAAATCCAGAGTGCATTGTGAAACGAAGTTGATCGCACAGTCCACACAATTAATGATTAATGACCTGAATAGATCGTCCCGCTCTCTGCTTAGGTTAAAGGCAAAATGCCTTGTTTGTGTAGACACTAATTTGTACTTAAAAATGATGGAAAATTATTCCCGTACAGAGGGACTGAGTGTTCATTTTCTTTTTATTTACTCTCAACATGTAAAGGTATTTTAATTTCCTTAATAGCTATTATTATTCAAACAAGAAAAAATACTGGCCTCCTGATTATAAGGATAATGGTTGTCATTGTTTTAAATGACTATGGAGGGGTAAAACTCAAAGGGGGACTTCTCAGGACGCTCCAGACCCAGGCACGGGCTCCGGCTGCACGGAGTGCTGGACAGATTGGTGCTCGCCAAGTGTCTGCATGGACTACAGTCTCCGAGTTGTCCTGGAAGATAGATGAGATAATAGATGCGGAACAACCTTGAGAAGCACTCTGAAGCAGGGTGCCAGATGGAGTCGCAGAACATGTAACCTATTTTCCCCACAGAAACAAGGTAATTAACAACAGTTATGTCACTAGGCTAGTCAAGGAAAGCCCTTAGCACCTTGGAGCTCAATAGTTTATGGCCCTCTGAATGAAAATGCAGCCAGCATTCCAACTTGAGACAGCTCTCCCCTCCACGCTCTTCTCTGAACCAGGCACTCTTCTCTGGGTTGTGATTAATGTTCCTTCCACCGAGGCACCCGTTCCAGACACAGGAAATGGATCAAGGGTACAGTCACCTTCAGGCATGGGACTGGCTCTCTAACTAGGGCACCTTTCCTTAAGGCAGGCATTATTATCTAGACTGTATTTAAAGGCTCTGATGTGTGGTCTTCCCTTGCAGTGTGTTTGCCATCATTCAATAAAATTCCAAAAAACAAAAAAAGAAAAATAATAATCAGTATAGTGACATCCTGGTGTGGCATAGTGGTTTGGGAGCAGATTTCAGCATCTCACAGAAGTGCCATCAAATTTGTTGGTGCAGTCACCCAGCACATGTGCTTCTCATCAAAATACTCAAATTCTCTTTTAGTTATCATGTCTGTGAGGCATTGTAGCACCTCACGGGTGTCCTATGATCACCGAACCACATGTAAAGTTTGTAGGTAACACAGAAGGCGCATGCAGGTAATAACCAACACTGGTAATATTTATGGATCATTCTCCTGAAAATACTGTGCAGGTGACTGATGGGGAATAAAGGCCGCTGATGGCTTCAGGGTGGGATTTTCAGGAGGTAGGCAGTAGTGATTTAGTGAAGTATTTTATGCACTAAATGGATAGAGGGGATCCCATGGAAAGGGGACAGGGAACAAGGCAGGGCAGAAATCCAATCCAGAGTCCATGGGTGAGAGGGTACCACTGTGGACAACTGGATCCCCAACACTGTGGAGTGCTGATGGTGCAGAGTGCTGCACGTGCTGGGTATCCCATCTGTGGGCTGAAGAAGTGGAGGTCTTTCGGCACTACTTCCCATCTGTACTAGGTTGGTCTCAAGACTACGACTTTACTTTCCAGTCAAACACTTCCTGGGTCAAGAAAATACCCAGTGATTACATAAAGAAAGAGGGTATGTACCGAAAGGACTCAGCCTATGAGCTACTGGCAGTGGAGAGACACGGTCAGCTACATACACCCTTCTATTTTCCTTTCACTTGCATGGACTTGCAGGAAAAAAAAAAAATAAACAAACAAAAAAACAAAACCACTTTGGGATTATGGATGGATCCCCACAAAAGCATTGTTGCTATGGTCAATTTAAAAATGTAATAGAATGCAACTGACAATATGGCAGCATCTATTTCAATATTCAGTGTTAGCGTACAGTACAGCTTTATTTCTTGTTTTTGGCAGTGCAAAAATGTGCCATCTAGGAGGTACTAGAAACTTGTGTGTGAAGACCAAATACTAACAACTGCAAGAAACACTTGCTGCTGGACAGCTCTGGCTTCCTTTCCCCAAGGCCGTGGAACTCCTGTTACCTGGTCCCACCTCTGGTGGGTAACACACAGCCCGAATTGTCTCTTGGAATTTCACTAAGCGTTGAAAGCACTTTTTAGAAGAAAAGCTCATTTACAAATGGGAAGTTTTTTTTTGTTTTTGTTTTTTTTTAATAACTCTCAAAGGAGTAACACAGCATGTTAATAAATCCAGCAAGCCACATCCTGTTTGGGCTTTCTAGGGTTGACAAACCATCCAAACTCTGTTGCAGACTTCAGAATACAGCTCCTATGTCCTATTCAATCTTTCTCTCCAGCCATTCTGATATAAAGTAATACTTATTTTGAAAAAAAGCGATCTTTTGGTTTCCTGACGTAGTCCCCAGCCCAAACTGTCTTACACAAAAGCCATTTTCTCAGCAGGGCCAAATCCCATTTGCCACGGAAAGAAAGCTGTCAGCTAGCTGGACGCGGGTCCGTCAGCCCGGAGCTCCTAGGGAACAGGGCGCTTCTCGCCGTGTAGCTTTCTGAAGCTGCTCTGCTTCCTCGCGGCGCTGCATTCCAGCGACTCCACTACCCGCGGATCTCTTCCCGGCCTCGTGAGGCACGCTCCCCGCAGCCGCCCCAGGCTCCCCCAGCCTCGGCGCTCCCGCGGCCGCGCCCAGGCAGGGCGGCCCCGGGCCGCAAGCGGCGGCGTCTCCGCCCGCAGGTGGCAGCAGCGGGCTCCGCAGCGCACCGCGAGCTCCGCGGCGCGGCCCAGGAGCGCAGCCGCGGGACGTCCCGGCCGGTCTGGCGGGGCCGCGGCCTCGGGCCCTTCGCGGCTCGCAGATAAAGTTTGAGGCAAGCACCAGCGCCACTCCCCACCGCGCCCCGCGGGCCCACGCCGCCCACCCGGGCCCCCGGCCCCGCCCCGCCCTGCACGTGGGCCCGCGGGCGCCCGCCGCCTCCCCCGCCCCGCCCCGCCCCGCCCGGGGGTCGCGCTCGCGGGGACAGCGCGGGGGCCGCGCGGAGCGGGGCCGGGGGGCGGGGCGCCAGGGCGGGAGCCGAGCCGCAGCCGCAGCCGCAGCCGCAGCCGCGCCGACTGCGCGCAGCCGCTCGCTCACCCCGCGCGCGGGCGGCTCCGGGCGGGCGGCGGCGGCCGCGCCAGGGGGCGCAGCGCGGGCCGGGCCCGAGGGCGCTGCCTGCCGCCGCCCCGTCCCCGCGGTCGCCCGGCTCCGGCGGCGAAGGTCTGCGCGGCCCCGCCGCCCGGGTCCTAATGCCGGCCCCTCCCCGGGACGCCGCCGGCCCGCAGCCCGCAGCCCGCCATCCTCGCCAGCCAGGTTGGCCGCGCCGGCCCCGCGCGCTGATTGGATAGAGAGGGGGCTCGACGGTGGCCGACGCGGGACAGTCTGGCGGTGGCAGGGGTCTCGGAAACCATGGGTTATTGCAGTGGCAGGTGCACGCTTATCTTCATCTGTGGCATGCAACTGGTAAGTGACACTTGGGTCCAGTGCTTCTTCGCTCTGCCTTGGAGATAGTGGCCGGGGGCAGTGCCGGGAGGGTCTGCGGGGGATGAGGGTGGAAGAAAAATGAAGAAAGAAGGCGACCGAGAGAGTGGCTGCATTGGAATATTTGGGTACATGCCGTGTGGGGTGCCGCGGAGGTGAGCCTGTCGCCCCTGTTGACCCATTCCCGTCTCTCCAAAAACAGTTTGGCAGGTGCGGGTTAAACTTGTGGTCTTTAATTTCTTGAAGCGAAGCGAGATGTGCCTCTTGTTCCGTGGGCTTCGCATTCCTATTCATGTAGGGGCGTAGTGGTCACATGCATTGTACCACACAGGTGTGAAACCCAGATGCAGGATTTTTGACTTTTCCTCGGTATACTTTGTGCCGTGTCTTTGTTTCTTCGTGGACCTATTATTTTTCTAGGACTATATGGTCTTAGTTATAACGTTCTGAAAACCCACTATTTAGGGCAAATGGTGTGCTTACAGCGGTCTGATTTGAAAACCTTCTTGAGTTTTAAAAGTATGCAGATGGAAAAGAAATACTTGCATGAACTCAGAATCACCATTGCCACAGACTGAAGCAGTAAGCTTTAAATCACAATTATGACAAGCAATGCCAGGGGAAAATATTCTGTTACATGGTGTATGATATCGCTTCTGTGACAGACTGTTGTCTGCTGCCCTAGGGTGCAGAATTGTGAGTACTTTCTGAGGAATCTAGTACAGTTGTAAAGAGGCAAGCATGTAGTATTGGAAAACGTCATGTCTCTGAATTTCACTTCTCTAAGGACCACAGGGCAGGGCTGAGGACAGGGTGTGGAGGTAAAAATTATGCCAGTAAGTGGTTAATTTGGTAGAAGGTACTTGTTCACTTGTCATCAAATAGCTTTCCTTAGAAAGTATAAATTAATCTGAGTAGTCATCCACATAGCTTACCAGTTGTTTCCTATAAGCAGAGAGGAGCACGAGGCTGAAGGAGACATTGTTCGAAAGTCCCATCAATGAAAAGCATTTGAAAGAAGATATGCTACTGAATTTAGCAGGAACAGTCGTTAAGTTTCCTCGTTGTTTACCAGTTGTCCTGCAGATCACTGTGTCTTTACTATGGTTTGGTTGAATTCCGTAGCTAGCAGAAGTGGTTCTTTTGTTGCATTTTGACTCAGGATGCTTTCTTTTCCAGGAAAGTTGTGTGATGTGATCTATTTTGACCTGCACCCTTTCACTTAGTTGTAAGCAAGAGCAGATGCAACTATCAAAATTAAAAGTGTTGTGTTTTCTCAATGATGTGTAAAATAGTTTATTTCCATATGCTGCAGATTTGAATGTTTTTCAGTGAAAGGTATTTTTTACTCATGTTGGTAAAGCTAATTAGAATAATGAAGATTTTTTACTTTATTAAACCATCTATGTAGACAAATAGTCCACATTATATAAATGTTTTAACATAATTCTTAGTTTTATATATGATTCAGAAGAGATTGCCTTTGCTGATTCACAGTGTGAAGCATAATGCAGAATGAGTGGGTAGGTAGAGCGTTCTTATGCTCTTTTCAGTTTAGAAATTTTAGACTGTGATTTAACTTTTAATCATTAGTGTAGTGGAGTCATTATTGTAGGAGGAAAGTGTATGTACGCGAAAAAATAGCACTTTGTGTGATGCATGCCAAGTTCAACAAGTTAAGCGATTTCAAAAGAACTTAAATATACCAGTGGGGAAGCTGCATAGGGGAAGTTGCATAATAAAGCTCAAAGTTTCTATGTGTGCACTCGTGTGTGTATACACATGCCTGTGTGAAGCTGTGTGTCAGAGCAGTGCTAAGTCAGAAAACATATCTGAAATCCTAGCTAAATTGTTGAACATATTAGAGGTAGTTGTAGTCCAGATGTGATTGGCTAAGCAGCCAGTGTAGGCATGAAGCCGAAGGAATGCTTTAAGCTTTATGGGTATCATGCAGTTTATCACATTCAAATGTTGTGTGCCACTAAGCCAATATCATTAGCAGCTGTGTTAATGCAGATGCCGAATCAGAAACAAAGGACAAAGAAAACCAATTGCTGCATGAGGTGCAATGATCAGGTCTTGAAGAACCTTGAAGACTCTTGGTCACTTCTGATTCTTTGAAACATGTTATTTAATTTGAAATAAAATAATTCTCTTACAAATCATAGTTGTAAAGCCCTGCATAAAACAAATAGAACCATATGCTTTGCTTTTATTCTTTCTGGATTTTTAAAAATTTTTTTGCAACTTTGAGCTATATGAATAAAGGTTGTTTTTACAAGTAAAGCTGATTTCTGAACTGACTTATAATTAGTATACTACTGACCAACAAAAATCTCATTGTTGAGTTCTAAATTGTTTAGTGTGTGATCTTGTTATACTTGGGCCACGTGTTGATGATGCTCCATAGTTTTAGATTTGTTAAAATTAACTGAAGCCAAAGATAGTTTAATATAAAAACTTTATAAATGTTTTCATCACTTAACTTGTTAAGGCTCCGAACAAGCTAATCTCCATAATCAGAGTATGGTATTTTAATTAAAGTTAAAACATTATTTCAAGCACATCAATTTGCAGTCGATCTTAGGAGAGGACAAGATAACTTCTGCTATTGTGGGTATGGCTGCCTCATTCTTACAGGTTACTTTTCAGAGCAGAAATTTACTGTAACAGTTCAACAAGTGATAGACACAAATATTTCAGAAACATATGTGGGTTGGAATTAATATCTTTGGTTTTAGTTATTTTTTAAAAGGAACTTTTATTTTAATCTTTGGCTGACTTCAACTGTAGAGAAATATTTTTCTTAAGGAATCAGAAAATCATTTCATGAGATAATTAGCACTTCATACCAAAAATCAATTAAAACTTCCATTTTATGAAAAAGTATCTGTGCATGTCGTAAGTGTCTATGAAGTCTTAGAGCTGGGTGGTGACACCAGCCTCAGGTTTCGCGGTGCCTGTCATGGGCAGAGGTATGATCTGTGGAAACAGATTGGCTCTGTGTGCAGAACCCAGAGTTTAAGCTCATAATCTCAACAAGGTAATTTTCTTTTTATCGTTATTGTTTCTAATGCTCAGAAACTGAAGATTTCAGATAGTATCAGAAATCACTGTGCTTGCAGGGACAGATTTAGCTGCATAGGTTAAGAACAGTGTAACTTCTCATTTGAAACTTTCGACAGCTTGTGAAAGTTTAGCTTTTCTTCTGCAGTGTTTAGTGGAATCAAAGAGTACTTTATATAGATGTTGAAAACCCCTGATATTTCTCAGGGAAAAAGCTCTCAGTCATAATACAGAAAACTATAACTTATTTTGGATTGAAAAGACAGCTTTGTTTTCAAGCAGGGAGGCCCAGAACTGCCCATATTTTGGTACATCAGTCTCTTCTGTGGCATGAAAGCGTATGTCTCATCAACTATTGAAAGGAAGTCTAGTTTACATTCAACAGATTAACGCTTGTAACTGTCACTCTTGCCGTGTGCTCTATGAAATATTGTTACCTCGAGCAGGTGCACCTAGTGGTGAGGTTAGTATACATGTGTGCAGCTGTATGCATTGTCTCATTCGAAACCCAATTAGAAATGATCACTTGCTTCCTGCTGCACAATTACTGAGCTTCTCAGAGACACACGTATTCAGGAAAGGTCATGGTTTTAGAGATAGACTGAATAAAATTTTTATTGTAATTATGGAGTAAAGCAAATATTGTGGATCGATGGAGTGTTTGTGATTCTGCGTTCTCTGAGTACTTCTCAGAATTGAAACTACTGAAATGCAGTGACAGGAAGAGCTCAGGTGATCTTGGGATTTTGCTAGAACCCTGTTGAGAAGTTGGCCAGGGCTTCAGAGATTTAGACTGCACGTGTCCTGCCACGGTCCATCTTGTTCATCTGAAACCTAAATTTCAGATTCAGACACCACTGATAAAATCTGGAAGCTATTAACTGGCCTAATTCAAGGAGAAGGCTGAAAGTGTCTGTGCAGGGCTTTGTAAACTTGTAAAGAATGAATGCATGATCCGAGGCTCCCAAGCTGTGAAGTAACCTTTTTCCTTACTGTGTTTTGTACTTTTTACAAAACATCTTGTTTTCAGCAAGTTCCCATATTTACCTTCTTCTTTTGTTTTAATTCAGCCCTACACAGCTTTGTCTGATGTTTGCCAACAAAGACTCAGACCACTTTTCACGTCCACATCTATTTCTTGGGTCACACATCAAGTGGCAGCTTCCTAGTCTGTTGTCATCTAAAATCCTAGCAAGTACACTTCGGCACGGCTGTGTCCCTGCTTTCTCAGGTGAAGGCCGTGGTGGGCAGTGTGGTCTGCACCATGTCAATCCTCCTGGCAGAAGACCCCTAAGTGACCCATGGTCCAGAAGCCCACGTGGGCACTGCGGTAGCCTTGCCCTCCAATGCTGCTCTACCATTTTTACAAAAAGTAGGAATAATTTGTTTGGAGGAAAAAATCTGTCTGAGAAGAACATAGGGGGCCCAGAAAGTGGGTTGCCCTCCAGCCTGCTTCTAAAAGGTATTTTATTGAGCAAAGCGACGAGGTGAGGCAGGTTCAAGGTGGGACAAAACTACTGTCAAATAATAAGAGACACGTACTGATCCAGTGGGAAATCACAAGGTGGATGTGAGGTGGGTTGAAACTGTGGTGACCCAATAAGTTTATAAGTATAGTCACTATGATCATATTGATTAAATGGGATCAAATAGGGAAACAAGTCACATAGTAAGCACAAGGGGGCATAAAAGCTGTCCCTGGAGGGGGTGGGTTAGGGTGGTTTGATCCTCCACATCAAGGTGATCGATGCCAAATTATAACATCAATCACTGCTGTTCATTTCTAAAGGAAGGATGTGGGAGAGTAGTTCCTTTTCTCCTGCAGCCTGGCCTTCAGTTAGTATGTGTCCAGCCAGTTGTCTTCTGCGTTGGCCTGTCAAGGGCTCAGCCCTGTCTGACTGTCTATATTTTTATTGACTTAGCTGTCTCTACTATTCCTCTCTGAAGCAGTGCTCCTAACTGCTGTGAAGGGGCAAGGGTGGAAGATGGCTGCTAAGTCTTCCATGAGTCCTCCAGTGTGCTCTGATGGTGGCTGCTCACACTCAGAGACAGGGTTTGAGGCCAGCGTGGTGTCTAGGAGTCCAGGCCTGCTCCCTCGACAGCTGAGGGAGCTGATAGGACCATGGCGTTTGGTGCTTCCGAAGTTGGTCCTGAGGAAGAGGATGGTGAGGAAAGAGACTTTGGCAGTAGTAAGTCTCTGGGGTGGAATACAGGATTTCTCTTTTCTTTAGGTTGAACAAAGGGATTTTCTTTTTCTTCTGTTTATTGTTGAAGAATCTATTGAAATTTAGCCAGTGAGATAATAGCATTCAGTAAGGCACCTGGTTCTTTATCTAAGAAAAAGTCATTAGTGAGGAAAGGGTATCCATTTAGCATTCCCAATGGACTGAGACCTAGAATTTGAAATGTTTCTTTTGTTTTAATGAGAGCTAAAGGGGTAATAAGGGAGGCCATTGCAGGTGGGTCTCTCAGAGCACACTGGAGGACTCACAGAAGACTTTGTGAAGATGTCTCTTTAGGGTCTCAGTCATGTTTTCTGTCTTTAATGATGATGGTGGCCTTGAAGTACAATAGAGAGACAGAGAATTCTCACTGCCTGAGAGAAACTTTGTTACTTTAAAAGAAGGCCCATTGTCACTCTGTAAGCTCTTCAGAAGTCCAAATTTGAGGCTGATTTCTGAAACTAAAACTTTTACCACCTGTTGTACCTTTAAAAAATAAAAGTATTAGGGCTGGTGAGAGCTCAGCAGACTAAGAACTTCCTTAGGCAAGCACAGGGACCAGGGTTGGATTCCTGGTGCCACATAGTGTGCCAGCCCTACCCATGGACATGCTGAGCAGGCCACCAAGTCTGGGCATGGTGGTGCACACCTGTAAATCCAGTCCTGGGGAGGCTGGAAACAAGATCACCAAGACTCTGATATGCATAGTGAGACTCTGTACAAACAAAAACAAAAACAGAGAAAGAACATAAAACAAATTAATTTATTTCTTTGGTACAGGGTCTCACCATGCAGCTTGGACTCATAGTGATCCTGCTGTTTCAACCTCCCTAGCTCTGGGATTACAGATATGTACCACCACACTCATTTTGGGGGCTAGTATGGCATATGGTACTAGGGATCTAAGCCAGGTCTCCTTTCCCTTGCTAGACAGGTGCTTAGACTGCTGAGCTATCTCCCCAGCCTGCCTTTTCTGTTGTACAATGGAAGACTTTAACCCAGTTTGTGAATTTCAGTACAAATAGATATCGAACTCTTTTACTCTTTGGCATCTGAATGAAATCAAGCTTCCCATAAGTCAGGAAAATGCTCTTAAGGGATTGGGACGGCAGTTGCAACCCATTGGCTCTTAGACCCCTCTATTGACAGAGTCTAATATTTCATTTCAAGTCCCCCAGCTTAAACTATAATATCTTCAAAATTTTGATGACTTATGAGAAACAGATAATGATTAGCACATTAGTTTTGATCAATGAAAGGCTTAGAAGTTATTGTACATAAACACAGTATATTTTGTATTTGTAAAACCAACGTAAGCATCATTTTGATTAGTTGGCAACCTGGAGATATATTATATTATGTTATACTATATTATATCATATCATATCATATATCATATTATAGTATATTAATGTTTAGACAGGATAAAATTTCACTCTCAGGATGGGAGCTGGGCTTTGTGCATAACTAAAAGGAATGGGTGAAAAGAAAGTGATCCCTGTCATAGCTTAACTGACTTAGTTTCCTTTCAGTGGTCAGTCATTTTTATTGATGTCCACTGGCTGAAGACCAGATGGAAGGACAAAGGGATGCACTCCAATGGCGTCTCTTTCATTCCCTCTGGTCATGATTTCTCAGGACTCCTCTGTGGAGATGACAATCAGAGCAGAGGCAAGGGGCAGAGAGCTTTGTGGCCATTAACTTGGCCTGACCATCTGGGAAGGTGATTCCGTGCTCTTGGCCTCCACCTCAGAGTGCAGTCTCACTTTCAGCAGCCACCTTTGTGGCCAAGGGGTGTGTGGGACTCTTAGGACAGTCCCTCCTAAGGCAGCCTGGTTTTTGGCAGTGTAGCACATAACGTTGACAGTTGTTGAACTGTTCTTGGAGCCCTGAAAAATCAGACTAAGGGGCTGTACTGTTTAAGGACACAGCAAAAGCAGTGACTGTGTAGCCTCTTTGCTTTTTCTTCTTGTCTTCATCCTCCTCTCAATTAAAAAGTACTAAGGAGGAAGTGTTTTTTTTTTTTTGTTTTGTTTTGTTTTGTTTTGTTTTGTTTTTGTATAAAGTGAGCTACTTGGTGTAGAATATATATCTTGTAATTTTTTTCTTAAAAATTTTTTGGGGGCTCATTGGGTAATAAATATATGTTTAAGTACAATCTGTCCTTCTGTTGAATGAGCAGTTATGGACATACATTTTTATGGAAAGAGACATATGAACATGACTAGATGTTTTCTTTTTCCTCCTCCTCCTCCTTCCTCCTCTTTCCCTTCTACTCCTCCTCTTTCTCCTCCTCTTTCTTTCTGATCAAATCAGGACTTGCACTTGCCAGGCAAGGACTTAGGCTTCTGAGATGTCTCCCTAGTCCCATGAGTAGTCTCATATGGATTATAATTATGCTTTGAGCAAAAATAAGAATTACTCAGTGAAAAAAAGCTTGAAAGAAGGCAATTCTGATAATTTTCCTCCTTTTTTACAGTATGATTCCCATTCTAAAATAGCATAATTATTCCTTCCCTCTGCATTCCATTTTGGCTCTAGGGGGAGGCAAGCCATGTGCATGTGCAGAAAAACTCGAAAGGGCTTGTTTTCGATGCATAAAGTTCGAAAACCTTTGAGGGCTTAATAATGCATTTCAAACGAATAAAAGATTTTGACATTGAGATTCCTGTGTCTGAAATACAAAAAGAAATTAGGAGTTTTCTTTAATTTCCACTTGGTTGCTCTCATGGTATTCCTTAAGCATTTTCTGCTCCAGGAAAGATGGATGCCTCTTCTATCTAGAGAGAGGGCAGATGACAAAGTCTTGCCATCTTATCCACCCTCAAACTGGTGTGCAGTTTTGCCTTCCAAAGGAGCTGTTGAACTTATACTTGTGGAACAGTTATTGACACAGGTTACACTTGCTTCCTGCCATAACAGGCATGCTCTAAAGGAGGAAGCATAGTTTTGTCATAAAGTGTAGCCTTTGTACTTTGAAAGAGATCATATACCAAAAAATGAGTTAGAATTAGGGCCCTTCTCAGGTTCTGAATGAGATTACCTGGGGACATAAATGGGAGCGACAATTGGCTAGAGAAATTCTACCTTGGGCCTCAGGGCTAAGAAGTCTCCAAGACCCTTGTGTAATCTGTCTAGTCACTATGCAGCCCTTCCTAGAGGAAGTACAAGGCTGTGCCTTGCAGCAATTTTTATGTCTTTGAAGTTCAAGTTAAACTTACATTTATAATCTAGAAGTCACATTTCACATGTTAGCAATAGCACATTTATCAGTCTTCTATGCACACATGACAGAAAAGATTGACTAAAATCTCTTTCTCAGCTCTTAGCATATGTAAGGCACAAATGTCAATCATTCTCCTGAGAATAGTTTTCTTCTGTGGAAGGCAACTGGTTGCTGTGTGTTGGCTCACCTTGATTTCTGGAGGGAGGGACAGTCTAAGTACAAGGTGGTTTTAAAGTTAACTCTGAACAAATTTTAGGAAAATTGGGGTTTTTGTCAGAAAAATATGAGAGATAAGTGGATTTTTTCTGTGGTCAGGAGGCAGTTTCCAATGATGAACCTTTGGCAGTCTGCCTGAGAACAGCCCTGGCCATAACATCTCTATTGTACTCAGTTTTTATTTGCCCAGGAAACCAGAGATCAGTCTCCAGAAAGGAATTAAGGTGTCTATTTGGTCACTATTCCATTGGCCATTGAATTTATGAGGAATTCACAAAAAATATGCTAGGGAAGCTGTTCCTTGCTTTAAGAGTGGCAGCTGCTCTAAGAGCATTTAACTAACTGGCAGGGTAACCACTCTTTGTCACAGTTGTACAAGGTATAGGTAAAATCCTGAGCAAGATTACTACCTGGAACTTTATACGTTCACAGGAAAGATGATAAAGTCCACAACTTGCAACCAAAGTATTTTCTCCTATACATGTAAGTGATAGTTAGACCTAGAAGGGAAAGAGGAAAGGTTGGAGGTCCTCCCTTCGGCTAAATGCATTTTGGTCACATGTGTGGTTCTTTGGAAATGGTTTCTTCTGGTTTTACCCAGAAGTCAGTTTTTTTCCACTGTGTCTCAGGTTCAGGTCCCCACAGAAGACCTACCCATGACACTAAACCAGGACATTGCTTTTATGTGAATTTTCCTGGATTATAAAAATTCCAGTGTCTCATCTGACCCACAGATGGGGTATGTTTCCCTCATCTAAGATGACTTCCCTGCTTTTGGCATTAATAGAAAATCATTTTCCATGGGCTTACATTAGTTGTTGGATAAGGGGAAATGTCTTGAACAGTTTACAGTTCTTTCTTTCTAGTCTTACATGCCACCCCAAAAGGAAAGTACAACTTGGTAAGAAAAGGTTAGAACTGATGACAGAAAAAAGAAATCTTTTCTCATGCTCATGAGTGAGTTACAAAGACAATTTTCCCCTGAGTCATCATTCTTTGCCTGGAAAGGTAAGAATGGGTAATCTGAAGAGCTAGAGTTTCCCCCTCAGCAGTGAAAGATCAAACCAGAATGAAAACTGAAGCAGAACATTCCTGGCATTTCCTGTGTAGTGTAGAGGAAGACCAGAGCCAGTGTGTCCCAGTGAAACTGTCCTCTGTGTTTAAAGAATGGCCACTGACCTGGTGTCCCTTAACTGGTGGAAGGAGTTCCATGTTTTCTTAGGCATGTATATTTTCTAAGTACGAGCTAGATTTTATTAATGGAAAGGTCCATTTTACAGTATATTCTCTTGAAGCCCTGTAGGGATGCTCTAATGTTACCTTTTCCTAGTGTTGTTGTCTAAGATAATAAGCCATGGCAATCAAATATGTCAAACAAAGAACACTAGTGTCAACTAAGTCCAAATGCAACACATCCAGTCTGGAATAAAATGTTCTATTAAAGAAGTATTATAACCTTATAACCTTCCCATGTTTTCAACTTAAATTTATACAAAGCTTGACCAATTATAATAGCATCATTAATGTCTGGATTCTAAAATTTTGATTACCTAAGTGAGTCACCATCAGGGAGTCTATGAATCAAAAACAAACTCATACAGCCATCCACTTATCTCGATGGGGCCTCCAAATGATATAGGGCAATGAAGCTCCCAACTTGCCAGGTGTCTCAAACACCCAGTTCATGTTCCTTAAAGTTGAGGAATGAATTCTAGGAACAATGCGGGTTAAGAGTAAGAAGAATTTACTGAGAGAAAGGAAGCTTCAGTCTGACAGTTTCAGAAAGGGTAGTAGAAAGTGGCTGGCCCTTGCTGCTCTCCTGTGAGGTGAGTTCTATCTTTTCTCAGTCAAGAATCTCAGAATGAAAGCGAAGAATGTTTTTAAACAGGAAGCATTTACATATGCATGCTGTAAAAATGCAATATGAAGGACAAATTCATTTTTATGTTCCTGTGTTTAAATCAGAAAATAGCATTAAAATCATAGCATAATATGAATTAAATATTTTAGCAATTCAGATTTTAAAGAATAAATATTAGTTATGCTGTTTGCTAGGATTTCAAGCAGCACAGTGCTATGTTTCTATAAATGATCTTGAAATTAAGTTTGGGCTGGGGAAATGGCTCAGTAGAATAAGAGCTTGCCTGGCAAGTGCAAGGGCCTGAGTCTAACACTTTTTTTTGGTTCCACCAAATAATAGATGAAAGAAAGAAAGAAAGGAAGGAAGGAAGGAAGGAAGGAAGGAAGGAAGGAAGGAAGGAAGGAAGAAACTAAGTTTTCTAATAGTGTATATTCCCTATGTCCAGTGTCCTCTTGCCAATAAATGTCAGGCATCACACACATTGGGAACACATTTCTATTCTACTTTTCACCTCTGTAATGAACTTCCCCAATTGTGTGCCCCATGTCCACGGAGATTCTGTGGCTGTTTATTCTCATTATGTAGTACAGTCATGTGGTACTCAGGGCTAAAGGCATATTTGTTGTGTGAGCATTGTCAGGTGTACTTATTAAAAAAAACAGTAACCCATGTAGTGTTACCTGCTGCACACTTGCTATGTGATAGTCATTGTCCTCTGTGAGTTTATCACTGACTGAAACACTCACACAGTGTATAGCTGTCCAGAGGCTGCCGTGACCTAGGTATGCAGGGATCTCTCCTACCCACTCCACAGCAGTCACAGAAAGAACCAATGTTTTTAGTCCTGGTTTCTCCTGGATGGAAATAGTATTGAATAACTTATTTGATCCTGCCATCTCCAAGAAATTTGTTATGAAGGAAAAAATAAATTATCATTTTCTTCACCAGACTAGTAAAACAATGCAATCTAACATTTTCCTCTTCTTTAATATTGCAGGCATGTTCATATATGAAAGCTCTTAGTGTTTACTGAAATTTCTTGCTTTGTATTCCTAAAAAGCCAAATTTTCCTTCTTGTTTCTTAAACTCTAAAACCGGCACTTGGTCTCATAGTAGTTTTCTAGTGTTTAAT
Source organism: Ctenomys sociabilis (assembly GCA_004027165.1). NCBI lineage: Eukaryota > Metazoa > Chordata > Mammalia > Rodentia > Ctenomyidae > Ctenomys > Ctenomys sociabilis. The sequence goes on from PVKA01002055.1 coordinate 65,490, forward strand.
AGTATGGAAGCTTTAGACTTTTGTTTTATTAGCTTGTAGTAGGAATAAGGGGCTAATACTTTTTATTCATATAGGTACCTACGAGCTGCCTAACATTTTACATTTATTAATTTTTGCAGTACATAGTGATGACAGTGACTGAGGGAATTGGTCCCCATACAGGACGTATTTCACATTTTAATTCCTTTTTTTTTACCCTGCTCTCTACCCACTTATATTATTCCTGTATCAGATTCGTTTATTTATAAAGCATAATGCTAATTGTGATATTTGTAGATTGAAAACATATCTCATGGAGAAGTTATAGACAAGCATATTTATTATGTGCTATTTAAAATGAGGTTTGCAAAAATTTTATGTCTTTAATAATTTGGCATGCTCTTATAATCTAGGTTTTAAAATATTTAAACACTAATGAAAAGTTATTATTTGTTGGACACCTGTTGATTCTAAGTGCTAACTAAGGTTTGCGGTGTTTCCACTGAATCCTGCCCAGGAATCCTGCCCAGTAATGTCTGGTGTGTACTAGACATTAACATCCCTATTTTACTGAGGGGGAGGTAGAGCTTAGAAAGATTTTAATCAGCTCTCCTGAAGCACCCTGTAGTAAGGAAGGGAATGGGCATGGATTCGCACTCAGGTCTCTTGGATTCTCCGCTTCCTGTGTCTCACTGCCTGGCTTCTGTGGAGCAGATAACTGGATCCTACTCTTATATTTGCTTCACTGATACATGAAAGCTCCACCTCCAAATTTTTTGTTACATGGGACTTGTAAGAGTTGAGCTACCCTGGACAGCTCTGGCTCAGAGAAGCTCCGCTGGTGTCCCTTCCCAGCCTTCCTGGTACGGGTGACATAAGGGAGGGATGCTCCCTGAGAAGCTGGTGGAAGAGGCTTGCTCTGGCCTGTGCTGTGTCCCCTCATTTCTCACTGGAACCCGTGTTTTCTGAACATGGCAGAGCACACCCTAGCATAGTAAGCCCTTCTGTCTATCATTACAATGTGTAAGGGTGGCAAAGAAGGTTATAGCTGCTGTGCATTTCTGGCTAACTCTTTTCATGACCAGTCAGTGCGTGGAATGTTTTATGTGCTTAAAACAAGCTCTATGGGCAAAGGATGTATATTCATTTCTCTTAAATTTGTTGTTTTTGTTTTAGTTAAATCAATCTCTCATGGATGTCCATGATGCAGAATCTTAATACTTTTCATTGCTTAGGTTTTCCAAATCCTATATCCATCCATACCACTGTTGTTAATGCTATTTGCCAAAGTTATTGTGGTTGAAAAGGTCTTTGACTAAATGGGTTAGTTGAAATATGTGTTGATAAGCTAGAGTTCACTTCTTAAACAGAAGGGTACATTAAAATCCCTTGCAGGTCTTTTTATACACATATCTTTTCACCTCAATTCTGATTTTATGACAGTTTTAGGTCTAGGATAGAGCTGAAGATGTGTTTCTAAGGAATTCCCAGGTGGTGCCAATGCTGTTGGATTTTTACCGGGTTTCAAGAGCTGCTGACCTACAGGTCTATACCAAATGGTGTTACCAGAATGCATGAAACTGATTTTTAAATTTTCCAACTCAGTTAAGTGATTAGCTCACTACTTCCTTTGGCTGTCTTGTTGCTGCTATGTGGCCAGACTTTTCTTCTGGTCCCAGGATGGTTCTTTTTGACTTTCAGGTTAGTCTTACTCAGAAACTTAATATGCTCCTACTGGCTTGATCCACCAGTTGAAAAAACTGATGTAATTATTTGATCAGCTTTTTTGCTGATAAAATTAATAAAAAGCCACCTGAAAGCATATAGCACTGTGGTCCAAGCTGCTGGGCAGCAACCCCTGGGCACAGTCACTTGGCGGGAATGTGTGTGATAGCCATGGAAGGCCTTTTCACTGTGTTGGTGTCTCTGTAATGAGTAAAAATTTACCAGAAGTTGGCCAGCGTCCTTGTGCCTGATAATGTGGAATGGAACTGAATACTTCAAATGCTTTGTTGAGTAGCTCAGACTCCAGTCTACATTTGTGGAAGAACTCCCTATGGGAAGCACGGCCTTGGAAGAAGGGAGGGGACATATGCCAAAAAAATACCAAGTTGGAAGCTGGAGTTTTCTCTCTGCAGCCTGGTTAGTCCTTGTGTGTTTCACAAGCCCATAATGGTGATTGGTGCTGCTCCTCCTTGCAGAGAGGGCTGCATCATCCTGGCCTGTCAGTCCCGTAGGTCATGTAGGAGCATCTCCTAGGGAGTACATGTGCTTGAGGCTAGATTCATTATAATTATTATTGCTTTAGTCTTTCAAAATTCTTCATCTGGGAGCCCAGGAGGAGTGCCAGTATATTTCTATCCACATCAGCACAGTGGACCTAGTTGTACCAATTAGTTTTTTTAGTTTTTTTTTTCCTTCATCTACCCAAATTTTGACAGGCTGCATAAAATAGTAATATAAATTTAGGCACAGGCAGCTAAAATAGAATGCTTTTGTGCTTGATGTGTATACTTTATTTATTAAGAATTAAACATGGATTTCACAGGCCTTTCAGCCTGCTCCATCAGCCTAGCCTTTGTAAAAGTGTCTTATGGATAGTAGTCCTTCAGAATTCTGCTCCTCAGTGCACCTGTTTCTCACTGTCCCCATGGGTCACAGTACGTGTTACTGTATTACCAGCTCCAAGAAATCATACACTGAGTAAACTCTTGCTTAATTTTCCTTAACTGAGCTAATATTTACAAAGTGCTTGCAGTGGTCCAAGAAACCTTCTCCTGATTGCCCTTATTAATCTTCCATAAAACTAGTATCTTCTGAAACAACATTCAGTGCGATACTGTTCTAGACTAGTCATATTTTCTAATGGTTGGTATTAATCAATTACCTAAATGTGTAAAGACTAAACTTCACAGTAGAAGCAACTTAAGAAACCTTTCTAACTGACAGTAATACTTAAAGATATTTGTCAGTATAAACTATCACCATGTTATTCAATAAGTGAATAAAAGTTTGTTTTCAGATGCTTGGCTTTTTTTTTTTTTTTTTCTTTTTGTATGTTTCAGTTTCTTGAAATTAAGTTTCATTCATTAACTGGAACTTCAGTTTTAGTCCACTTAATTCTGATGTTGCAAAGGTAATGTTGCTGTGTAGCCCTCAAGGGAGGGCACTTGTGACCTTCAGGGACGCTGGTGGACACATCTGCGGGGGCATTTTCCTCTGTCCATGGTGGGTGGGAGTGAAGGTCCACACCCTGGGCTGAGGATAGAGCTGCCTCCTGCAGGGCCATGCCCTGTGGGGTGCCTGGGCAGGGGGAGTGGGGAAGAGCCATTGCTTGTTTTCTAATCAATGCATGCACCCCCAAGCAGTTACACATGTAAAACCCCTGACAGTGCTTCATTCTTTGAAAACAAATGGGTCTTAGTTTGGAATGGAGGGCTCAAATCATTGTAGCCTGCCCTCGTTCACAGAAGTCTTTGTTTGCATTTGCTGTATGAGCTGCACAATGGAATACGGAGACATTTTGAATCTTTTCACTGACAGCTGAGTCGGTGAGGGAGAGATCAGTGTTGCATCTCAGCTGTTCTGGGGGAGGGGACTCGGGATGCTCTCCAGGGCCTGGTAGTTGTGGGCTTGCGAAGTTTTCCCTGGCGTATTAGTTTTGGAAGGGACAGTAGCTGAGACACAGGTGAGGCAAGGATTGCTGCAGGTGCCGAGGCTGAGAGCACGCTGTGTGCTGGCCATGAGTGGCTTCTTGCGTGGCTGAGCCCCTGAGGACTTTCTTTAGTTATAGTACTTTAAGTGATGGGAAGTACCAGGATTCTGGGGGGCAGAATTCAACCTGAAGGCATTAAGATTCTGACCCTGCACTCATTAACTCTCTAGATGGTAGAAATGATGCTGCCTATTCAGGATGGCATATCTGGGGTCTGCTAGTGGGCTTCCCAGAGCACTTTGAATACAGGGTCTCTGAAGAGTTTAATTCTAACTATTGGGGACACTGAGAGAACTGCATACTGGAAAACTTGTGAAGCTGCTGGAAGTTTGCAGATTCACAAGTGGTATATAAGGGGACTTCATCTTTTACATTTTTAATAAAATTTGAGCACAAATTTAATGACAGGGAACCTATAACTTGTTTTCTAAAACATTAAAGCTATGTATAGTATTCTATAATTCTTACTTTTATGAGTGGGAATGAATAGTTTCATTTTTGTTCATCTTTTAGAAATGCAGTTCCCTTTTAGTAGCTCAGGAGATATTAGTTCCATTTGGGCTTTTTAATGGCCTTCATCAAATTGTGCTGTTTTAGTGGACGAGTCTTAGAGGCCTCCTCCTTCCTTCTAGCAGATTGAAGCAGTGTGTGGTGTGTGTTTGTGTGTACCCAGAAATGAGAAGCTATCAGCAGTGATCAGTAATGGAAGCAAATTAGGCTTTTGTGAAGGTGATTACATGATACATCTAGATGCTCACAGGACAATATTGACCAGTAAGAGCTGTAAGGGAAGTAAATATGAAGCATGAAGCAGATTTTGTGGAGAGGATTGGAAATTGTCCCATAAATTGATCCCATAGCAACTCGGGAGGAAGAAGACATAGCAATAAAGAGATTAGAATGAGAAGCCTACCTGTAGGACAAGAAGAGAAAACCAGAAAGTAGTGGAGAATTGTAGGGGCGGGTGAAGCAGGAATGGGAAGGGCAGGAGTCTGGTTCCTGGATTGATTGGAGCTTGCTGGGAAAAAAAGTTGGACCTTGTAGGACAGGACAATTGTTTCTATGGATTTAGTTATTGAGGTAAATGACACTGTGTTCCACAGTTTGAAAAGAACCAATACAGTATGACAGTGGAGGTCCTGGGTCTCATGCATGCCCTGTGCAGAAGGTGAGGGTAAGGAAACAGTGCATGAAGAGGGGACTACACTGCTGTGAAGGCTTCTGTGAAATTAGGTGCCATGCATTTGTGCGACATCGATTACTTTTCCATCAGTGTCCAAATCTCTAAGGTAAAAAATCAGAAAAAGAAGTTGCTCTGTTCATAGACTGAACACAACTCACGGTTTGTGAGTGCTGAGGTGGCTGTGAGACAAAGGTAAGTGTGGTGGGCCCATTGTGTGAGGACTGCAAAGTGCAGTTGTAACCCTAGGATGCAGGCATCTGAGGATGAGAAGGTGGCACAGTAGAGGCAAGAAGAGGCTGGCAGCATGAGGGGAGTGTGCCAAGGGCCCAGCAGCACGTGAGTCTGGCTCTTGGTGGGGGCACTTCCTGTTTGGAGAAGTTCCTGTTTGGAGAAGTTCCTGTTTGGAGCACTTCTTGTTTGGAGCATTTCCTGTTTGATGCCGAGCATTTCCTGCGTGCTGCCATGCCCTTCTCGTGGGATGTCGGGCACATTCTGAGGACTCAGAGGCCTTTGATTATCCACAGACTTGGGCAGGTGCTTAGCTGTTGGGAGGCATGTGAGTGGTTGAGACCCAGCTCTTGCAAAAACCATCACTGGAGAGGAACACAGTGGAAAGAGAGCAAGGCTATACGTGACAGTGAGAGCTTGGGGAGATTTGGGAGCAAGCAGATGATGAGTCAGGAAGGAAGAATGATTCATGAGAGTATGAAGGCAGCTGGATTATGGGAGATAGTTTGAGAGGAAAGCACATGTTTGTTTAGCATGTATACAAATATAGTGCCTAGAGGAGGAGAAGGGTAGACTTCAGGGGGAACATTTTTGTCCACTTCAGCATCATTGTTATTTTGGAATGGCAAACTCTACTGTGAGGGCCTGTTATGTGAATTCAAGGCTGTGCTTGGCATCCCTTGCTTATGCAACTAGCTTCTAATAATGCATGCCCAGGTGTAACAACAGCAATGTCTCCAGACAATGCAAAGTTGCAAAAGGGGTCTTTGTTGAAATCTAGTAGACTGAAGCAAGGAGCTGGAAAGGGCACTTAAAAATGGTAAACATCTTTCTTATAGCAAACTTCAAATTGTCCAGAGGGCAGTGCGAGCGACCACATGGAGAGAGCCTAGCTGTGTACCTGAGCACTGCGTGTCTGAACGTCCCACCCTGGGCACATGGCCCTGGGCCAGAACTTTCTGGAAGTTTGCACAAGGTCAGCACCAACCTCCTTCCCTTTCTACTTGACCCATAGGATCTGCAGGGAAGCTCCCTAGCTGTGGAGGCATTTAGAAAACTCTGAGGATGCTTTTGGTGTGTTTCCAAGCCAGTAGTAAATTAGAGGGATAAGCAAAGGGAGCAACAGCTACAAAGGTTTGAGGGGTAAACAGGATGGAAGGAGGAGGAGACTGGGAGGCAGTTGAAGATGTATACTGGACGAGAGGGATGCTGACTCAACAGCTGCGGGAGCACCGACTGGAAAGCAGAGTTAAATCTCGATTTACTTGGAAGCTACTTTTTATGGTCAATTATGTGTTCAGCCAAGCCTGTAGCATCCCTGGCTGTTGTGCTCAGCTTAGTTTGAGCCAGGTGGATTTTATCTAAGACCCAGTCAATGTCACCTTTCTTCCAGTGGCAGTAAAGACTGCTGATGGATATTTGACACTTTTAATTTATCGTCTCCCAAATGTGACATTCTGCTGATAAGTGCACTAGTATATATTTTGGCATGAGAGGTCTTGACTAAGAAATATTGTAGATAAGGCTTGCATGTTTTCTATGCGATAGATGTAGAAGTAAAGAATAGTCATGTTTTCCTACAAATGAAAAATTATAGGTTAAATTTTGAGTTTTTGATTCAGTAGAAACCTAGATAAGAGTTAATAATAATTTAATTGTCAGTGAAAAAGTAAACATTTTGCTAGTCTCCAAGAAATTTAGGAGATTTTCTTTCCTCTTCCAACCTCCTCCCCGCACGTGCATGCCTGCTGACCATCAGGAACTTGTATTTGAAGATATTTGAGGTATTAATATTGCTTAGGTGGGACCAGGGAAATAGCTCAGTGGAATAAGTGCTTGCATGGCAAGTGCAAGGTCCTGAGTTCAATCCCTGTTACCACAAAAAAAAATATTGCTTAGGTGGTCTTCCATACTCAAGCATATTTAATAAGCATTTGGATGTTCAGTATCCTGATTCAACAGAAGGCCCACTTCTTGTCAGAGAATGATAGTAAAATGCTAGAGGCTAATCTTTTCTATTACTCCACCCCCTGGGTATTTCTGCAGACTTCTGGGAGTAGCACTATTTTGGAGAACTCTAACTGCCATGGCTGTAGGAAGGGGCAGATCAATGATTGCATTTCTTGAAGGTCCTTTTAGCTTGATGGCTTTATGATTAAGTCTTGCACTTTCAAATTACAAGAACCCTGAGAGGAGATGCTCTTCTGGCTTCATATTGCAACAGCAAACAACTCATACATAACTGCTCTGCATTCTTCATTAAGACCAAATAGAACCAATTTGGAACTATAAAGACAAAGACAAACCAAAACAAACCCTAACACTCAGAACAAGATGGAGGTGAAACCTTTCATTTTTGCAGTTAAGTGCAGTTCTCCAAAGAGCTTCGTAGGTGCTCTGAATATCCAGGTGAATGGAAAGGTGGTGTGTGTGTGTGTGTGTGTGTGTGTGTGTGTGTGTGTGTGTGTGTGTGTATGCTGGGCATAGGATAGGAGAAAGAAAAATTTAAAAAAATGCTTTTAAAAATGCTTTTGGTTAGAGATAAGTTTGGTGGTTAGAGATAATTTAGATATATGTGAAGAGAGGAAATTTGTTTTATTTAGAATCCACTCTTCATTTCTTGCTACATTGTTCAGCTACACATGTTGGGTTTTCTCTAGGGCCTGGGAATTGTCTGCAGTGTGCACGGTGCAGGTAGCCGGGCTTCCTTTGCATCCTGCCCATAAAACATCAATGCAGTGAAATGGCTACAAAGTAGAGAAGCCTGCTGCATTCGCTGGAAGTTTTGACAGGCCAGATTGCAATTATCCCCCCTGGGCTCGAGCCAGCACACATTATTGCATGTTCCTTTCTGTATAGCCTAATTAAAGAATTGTTGAGAACCAACAAAGTTGGCTGACTTGCAAAAGCCAGTGCTTGCTAAAATTTGTAAGTTAGAAGTACTTGACAGTATGACCTGCTTTCTGCACTGGGGTCATCTTATTAATTAAAGTTTTCCAGTCATCTAATTAGAAAATACAATCTGATCTAAGTTTGGAGGGTTCTGAGTCTCACTTGCTAATTTAAAGAAGCAGGAAAGAGGAAAAATGCACTTGGTTAAAGCAAAGCGAAGCAAAGGAAAGCGAGGCTGTAAGACAGGCCTTCTGAGACGCCCAGAGCAGCCGAGTAATTATTCAGGATGCACTTCCAGTAAGGAGACTTTAAAGGGACACCAGTGAGTGAGCTTTTACAGTAGAAATCTGTGCCAGTCCCCAAATTACCTCTTGAACTAGAATGGAAAGCTGGGAAGCATGACAAGCACTGCTGATATAAAGGAAATAGTTTGCTCATTGTTTTGGGGGTTGTGCCTTATTTTTTTCAGCTCACATAGTACTTCATTCAAAATAGCAGGAACAGAAGGAACAGTGTGATTTTAGATGATCCCTTCACATTTAAATTGATCTTGTCTCAGAACCAAGGGTGGATAAAATGTTCTCTGTGTGTTTTTTTCACAGTAGGGTTCAGGAGCTGAGACATCATTTTTAAGTTCTTAGTATCCTGAAGTATAGTTCTTACCTGCACCTTTATGATCATATTGTGCCTAAAACAGCGGTGTATTCAAAATGAAAAATCTCTCAAAATGCCATCTGCCATCTGCCACTTGGTGGACTGAGGAGGAAGTGTCCAGAGAAGAGGCATGAGGCTGGTGCATCTCATCCATTGATGGTGACCTGTCAGTTCAGGGCCTTTCGCGCCCCCTTCTCTTCTGGAAGCCGTGATGGTGCACTGTTCTTTATTGCTTCAAAGAGGAAAAATGAGTAAGAGAGGACAGAAGTGAACATTTAACTATTTAAAGTGAGATGCTGGTGTTGGCAGTGGTCTTGACAGGGCCTTAGGTTAGTAGGTGCAGCACACGGATGTGGCAGCAGCAGCCATGTCATGCATGGTGGCAGAACTGGGCTCCTTTTGTCTTTATTCTCACTGCCACCAGTTTCCTGGATGGCAGCGTCACTCTGGGACCTGGTGGCTCTGCCTGTCTGGAGGCTATGTGTGCTGGCTGCTCTAACTGAGAGTCGTGGTCACACGTGCACCATACAGTGCTTGTTTGTGCATCTTGAAATTGAATTGAACATCTTAAGATCTGAACCTCACTTTGAAATTAACTGGAGGATTGTTACCAACCCTCTCCTGTTAGCAGTGCCTTTGGTAAGTTTTACATTGTTTAAAGCCTGTACAGAAAAATAATAGCCTCACTTAATATTTGAAAGTTTAACTACTGCTTATGCCCATTCTTCTGCAAGAGATTTAAAAATAATATTTGTCAAATTATAATGGCAATTTTAGGCTTTGCTGTAGGAGTAATTACAATGAATATATCACAAGCCATAGTGGAAAAAGGACTCCAGCTCTTTCCTGGCACTTTGGCCTCAGAAGCAGAGCAGCTGACAGTTTACGCCACTGACATTGCTCAGGATTTATTTGGGCCCTTGATGTGCTCTAATGAGTAATATGACATTCCAGCCAATCACATGTTCCTGAATTATTATACAAATTGACAGCTGAGGGAGGCAAAAGAATTCTACCCAAAATGTGGAGTGAGGTGAAAGGGCGGCACCTCTGCAGCCAATGGATTTCTACTCTGCGAGTTGTCTGCTTTCGTCTTGGACACACGCTCCTGCAGGTCATCCCTCACCCTTTAGATCAGTGTCTCATCTTCAGCTTGGCAGGTGAGAGCAGCTGGTGTCAGGACAGGTGCTGATCGAAATAATTTAGATGAAAGACACCGCTCAAATGGATAGTGCAGTGGGAATCGTTGTTGCTTGATTTGACCATGCTGGCTCTAAAATTTATTTTTTGATCTGGAATTTGGCTGTGCAGTATACTCAAAGACCTGGAAATCACAAAGCAATGCAGCATCAGAATATAGAACCTGAAACAGATGCTGTCACCCGACCTTACGAATCCATCACTATTAGCAGGTTTTGTCAATGGAAGATTCCTATCGTGTAACAAAAGACAGGTAGTATTCTTAATGCCTTAAGCAAAGCCCTAGTTCAAACCCACCCTGTGCCCCTGTGCTTGGGGGAATGGCAAGCTGGAGGGTGGAACTGGAGATAGCGGTGGGGCCGTGAGAAGATAAAGGAGCGTCAAGTTGAGGGGCAGTGTTTCCTGCTATGGTCTCCAAGGCAGGAGGCATCCTGACTTGAAATTATACTGCAAAGCCACTGTGATAAAATCAACATGGTATTGGCAACAAAATAGACCTGAGGATCAATGGAATAGATTAGAAGGTACAGAAGTATCTAGGAACACACTCAGCCATCTGATCTTTGACAGAGGGGCCAATCATACTTACTAGAAGAAGGATAGCCTCTTTAACAAGTGGTGCTAGAAAACATGACTTTCTACATGCCAAAAACTAAAACTTGACCCAGGTCTATCACCAGCACTAAGTTAAAAATGGATTAAAGATCTAAACATTAAAACAGAAACACTCAATCTCCTGGAGGAGAAAGTAGGAGGAACTCTTGAAGACATAGGGGTAGATAAAGAGTTCATGAACAAACATATATTCACACGGGAAGCACTTGAAAGAATCAACAACTGGGATCAACTCTTCTTAAGGAGCTTCTGCATGTCAAAAGAAATTGTCAACAGAGTGAAAAGACAACCCACAAATTTTGAAAAAAACTCCCCAGAATATGGCTATGAATACTATGACTTAGAGCTGATAAAAATCTTTAAAAAAATTTTTGTTAAAGCTTGTAAGAATAAATGGGATGAGTCTCTGATGGAAGTGAAGCCTGTTGTCATGCACAGAATTAACTGAACTTGAACAGTTTTCAGCCATTTTTGTATTGATCTTTCTTTTTAGAAAAAGAGTGAATGATTAGAATCAAATAACCACTTAAGATAAATTAACCCTTTCAAAACCTTATGTAGAATTAATAAATATGGCTTGAAAAGCATCATGATGCACCTCATATGGTGTTGATCTCAACAATGTACCGTAACCAGGCAAGTGATTCACACAGACACTGTAATTGTTTACAGTGGAATGGCTGTGGAAAAAAGCACACAGGAATCCTGAAGACTCAATTTCATTTCTCTTTCTTACTTAGCTCTTACTTCCTAACCTTGGCCCCTTCTGAGAGCTTAGTTATTTCTTTGCTATGATTGCTTGAATTTTGCCCCTAGAATTATGTACTCTGGAGGTGATAGCCCAGTTGGTTGGTAAATATTTATTGAATAAATGCAGCAGTTGTTCCCACCTTAGTGTCATGAAATAACACAGACATCTTGTGTAGCTTTTTAGCTCATCAGCAACATTAGATGGTTAGAGGGCCCTAGGGAGAACTCACTGGTACTGTCGCATTGGGTGTTAAAAAAAAAAATAGGTAATTTACATCAGAAGTTCAAAGGGATCCAAAGAGTTGGGTTGATCTGAAATATTTATTCCCATTTAAAGATTGTAGAGGTATAGGTGGGTTTAAAGATGGATCATAAGATTTTGGTAAAATTAGTGAATTTCCAATATAATGAAGACTTCAAGAGCTTATTTTTTAGGGTCAGTTTCTTAAATATTGGTTAATAATGTATGCTCTCTTGCTCAAATTATTTAACATTTCTATGCCTTAGTTTCTTATGGTGCTAAATCAGGACGGAAATGGCATTTGTTCTATGGAGCTGTTGAAAGAAATAAGACTTAACATATCCAATTGTTTTAGTGCTACAATTGATACCTATTTAGCATACAAGAAGTGCTACCTGTACTGTATGAGAGGGCTTGAAAACTACAATAGTGTAATTTTACAATAAGTGATGTACAGCTAGGATACTTTATAATAACATGTTCAAAACAACATTTATAGAAAAGTAGGTAGAAAATATAGGGCCAATTCTAACAGATGAGGGTGGAAATCAGGGCAACTCCCCAGGAAACTGCTAGAGGAGATGCCTGGCCTTATAGTCAGGACAACCTGGGGTACTAGCTGCAGCAATAGTGATGATGAACAAGAGCAGCAGCCTGTAGTATTTTCCTTACAAAGCAATTTTGGTATAATAGTATCTGTGGTGACAGAATAGCTCCAATTCAGGTATGAAGCAGTGGGTCCTAGTAGCTGAGTGGTAAGAGTGAAAACAGAAGGTGAAAGTCTGACATCAGCAGACTTTAAAAGGAGTAATTGTTGAAGTGAGATAGCAGGGTGTTTTGATGTAGTAGTGAAGAGGAAGGTAGCTCAGGTTTCTGGGGAAAGAGGCAGAGTGGAGTGACTGTATTGTTGAGAGGTGATCAGGGAAGCCAGTTAAATGCACATTGCAATGCTGGGAGATGGCTCTGAACTCTTCTGCACTTGTAGGGCTCGTCCTGAGCACAGCAGAGATGTCCCTCCTTCCCTCTGGTAGTTGAAGGGTTGGATCTTATTGAACTTTTGAGACACAGAAAGAGCACTGGGGTCTGCATTTTTAGGAGTGTCACATGTGAAATCTGAAAAGAAGAAGAAATTATTGCACAGAAGATAAGCGCCGGAGCATCTGGAGAAGGACCAGGTCGTGTGTTGTGGGGATGACTTGAGAGGAGAATGCAGGCGCAGCCACAGAGGAGATGCAGTGAGAACTCCAGGGGGAGCAGGAGGGCTGGAGAGCACTTCAGAATGAAGCTCTGTGATTTTGGCAAAGTAGTTTTATTAGAATGGGAGCAGCCAGTGCGAGGAGCTTAGGAAGAAATGATTAGTTAGGAAAGGAGATGGAAATGCACACAGCAGACTTTCGAAGTTAAACATGACCGAAC
>PVKA01002055.1:78462-132901 GCA_004027165.1 Ctenomys sociabilis
TTTTTTTTTTTTTTTTTTTTTTTTTTTTTTTTTTTTTTTTTTTTTTTTTTTGTCTTTTTGAGACAGGGTCTCACTATACAGTTCAGGCTGGCCTTAAGCTCACTTTGTAGCTCAGGCTGGTCTCGAACTCACAACAATCCTCCTGCCTCAGCCTCCCGAGTGCTGGGATTATAGGCATGCGCCACCACGCCCGGCTCTGACCATCTTAAGGTGTATAGAAATTCCACACACTTGGGGATCCTGAAAAGACATGAGTGTGGCCCTGGAGTATCCAGGCCAGCTGAGCCCTTGAAGTCCACATGCTGACAAGTGAGCCGTGTCCCTGTGGTTAGCAGGGGCCACAGGCCTTTGTGAAATGCAATTCCAGGGAGATTGGTTTCCTAGACTGAAGCTGATATGCACGAGCATGCTTATTGTACAGCAGTGCAGAATGTGTGAATGGAAAGCAGGAAGGACATCTTTGTGGCAGCTATACTGGCAAGAAAGAATTGCCTTACTCAGTAGAGCCTAAAAACAAACAAACAAAAAATGTGTCTAGCAGATATAAGAATTTAGAACTGTGGTGGCTTAAGGACACTTTGGCATTGGTGGGTTCATCCCCATTAGCACCTATGGGTGTGATTTGCATCTGAGGGCCTAATTCTAGGAGCTTAAAGTAATCTCCAAATTAAATGTGGTTCCTTATAAATCAGTAAGGAAGAGCCTTGAGGTCCAGGTATCGGGCTGCTGATTTGCAACTAGGTCATGAGATGCTTTCTTGCTTCTCTGCTAAAGGCAGTGTTGAGGTCAGTGAACCATGTTTCAGAGAGCAGGGACCTGTGTGTTATACTTTTGGGAAGGCCTCTTGACAGTCTTACTGCAGTGACTCCAGTGCTCTAGCAAGTGTAGCTGATTTCTAAGCCAAAGCCATTTCATTCTCACAATTCTTTTTTTCTTTAATTAATGTATTTGGTACAAGGTCTCATTATGCAACTCAGACTCATAGTGATCCCCTTGTGTTCAGCCTCCCTGGTGCTTGGAGCATGGGCATGCACCACCACACGCAGTCTCAGTGGCCAGCTCAGCGCGCCAAGACATGGGGCCGCTGCTGCATCGAAGGCCAGAGCCTGTACTTGCTTAAGCAGGTGGTTGGTCCACTGGGCAATCTCACTGGCCCTCCTTTCTCACAATTCTGAAGTTCGGATTGAGGGGATAGCAGATTGAGACCCCGGTGAAAGCCCAAGCCCACTTGTTTATTCAGAGCTGGCTCCTGCTAGCTCTGCCCTCCCGTGGTAGAAGAGGTGAATGAGCTCCTCTGGTTTGTCTTTTATAGGGACCCTAATCCCAATCACGAGTGCTCTACTTTCATGACCTGTCTCCTGGGGTCCTGTCTGCTGACACCACCATCTTTGAGGTAGAATTTTAACATACATATTTGAGGGGCTAAATCTTTCAGAACATACCAGTCATTAAGACTAAGCCAAAATGATCTTTAAGAAATAATCTTGTACCCAAAAATAAGAAGTATGTCTGAAAGATATTTTTAACCTACAGTAGGTTACTGATAGTAGCAAAATGGTAATTTTCATGCCACAGCCTGTGTCAGAATCGGCTGACATGCTTGTGCCTGTTGCGATTATGGGGATAAACACCAGAGAAATATCCTCATCCCCCTAATACGCTACCTCTACCCAATCCCAAATCTGCCAAGTATTTCATGCCATTCCCTAAGTATTCAAAACAGATAATTTAGTTTTTCTGAGATAGCATTAAAGGAATCATCAGATCACTCAGGATGGGTTAAAACCGGCTTGTTTTCCTGTCCCAAAGCACAAGTTCAAGCTGAGTTTTGTTTGGAGAATTGCAGAAACAAACTGGCTGCATAATTCAGCAAGTGTGGACATGTCCATATGGCTTATCTTGCTATCTATTAAGGTTCCTCGCTGTGTGTGTAAAGATTCCCCTTTCTTTGAAAAAACAATGGTAGAAACCCTTACACAGCAGTGTCTGGGATGATGTGATTCCAAACAGTGGCCCATCTCATTTGATGAGAAGAAGTAAGTGTCGTTAAAATAGTAGCTCAAATCAGTCAAAGCACTTTTCTGGAGTTCTTAGATGAAAACTGATTAAGAACTGCTGTAGTTTCATGAAAGATACTACTTTGTGTTACATTGATTTCTACACTTAAAAATATATGGCTGCTCTTAGTGTTTTAGGAAGACGTGTTGGTCCTGAAATGCGTGGGTGTAGGGTGGCAGTACCGTTGTGCGGCAGCCTTTGCTCTGAAAGAACGACGCTGCTGGTGGATGCCTCTGCAGGCCACTCTTTCAGCAGTGCCATTAACAGATTTAGCACAAAGATGTAAGGGAAAAGAGATCCTGGCTTTTGTTTTCATGAGGCCAGGAGAAATCTAAAGAAAGAAAAGTAGCTGAAGAGTCCAAAGTGTCAATTTTTCTTTTTGTATTTTATTGTAGTAGGCCAATAACTAGTGATTTGGTGATTCTTTCAAATCATGCTAAAACCGCACATCACCGTACATAAGTTGTTGCCATCTTAGGTGGGCACTGCAGCTGGGTTCTGCACGTTATGCTCTGTGTGAGCATCCCTTGTCCGTCTCCAGAACCCATCTTCCCAGCCAAGCCTCTATTTCCTCTAAAGCCACACCATCTCCTTCCCACAGCTTTCCACGACCACCTGTCCTGCTTTCAGGCTCTATGAGTTTTCTCTAAGTATCTCACAGAGGTGAAATTGTACACTACATCCCTCCATGACTGGCATCCTTCCCTTGGCAGAGTGTCTTTAAGATTCAGATTTCCTTCCTTTGTAGCACTGAGCACTTCAGACATGTCCAAGGCACACCGCGTTCATCCAGGCTTGTCTTGGTAGCCACTGGGCTGCCCGCATGCCTGGGTCATTCCGAAGATGCTGCTGCTGACCCAGAGTGTGCCATGGCTTGGTCAGATCCTTGATTTTAATTCTTTGCTCTATGTATAGTGAAGTTGCTAGATAATTTAGTGATTCTAGTTTTCAATTTTCGGTTCAATTCTTCCACACTGTTTTCCATGGTGCCTACACTGTGATACACCAATCATCAGCACAGAAGAGCGCCCTCTCGCATCACGCGCCCAGTGAGCTGTACCTCACGAGGCGTGGGAGGCGTTGCGGATCTAACCGTATCAGGCTCTTGGGGCACATTGCTGTGGCTCTTGGGGGGTCCAGTGTCACTAGCAGAACAGACTGTGAGAGAAGAACTCTCTCTGCCATGTTTGGTAGTTCTGCATTCATTCCTAGGGCAGAGGCTTAATTTAGATGCAATTAAGACATGCTTTTCCATTTTCAAGCTACAGACATTACTGAATTATCACTCATTGATGGCTTCCTTTGAACACATGTAAACTGCAAAATGTGATTTTACTAGTTGTTGTTTGCACTAATTTAAAGTTACAAGAAATGTAAAGTTCTCACTGCTGTGCTAGAACTTGTCCTAATTTTCTCCAGTTGAAGAAAATTTAAAATTCATTTAAAAATTAAGTTCACTCAAGGGCCCACCAAATAGCTCAGTGGATTAAAGCACCTGTAAGTAGGCCTAGGGGCCCAGGGTTCCATCCCCATACCTGCCATCTGGCCCCACCCCCAGGCCTCACTGAGAAAGCAATTGAGACTAGAGTGGTGGTGCACACCCATAATCCCAACTCTCGGAAGGCTGTAAACAAGTGGATCACTATAAGTCCAATCTAGTAGTGAGACCCTGCACACCCTGTGGACCCTTCCCTAAGATACAAAAATCAGAATGAAGAAACCAAAGAAAGAAAGAAAGAAAGAAAGAAAGAAAGAAAGAAAGAAAGAAAGAAAGAAAGAAAGAAAGAAAGAAAGAAAGAAAATTAAGTACACTCAAGTCTGTTAAGTACACCAGTATAGCATGGGATAACTGAGCCAAACTGCAGTGTACTTGAACTAGATTTGGGAAAGAGGAAAGAGGTTCTATTTACTAATTCTTCTCATTTTTTGCTCTATTGTTTTTCAGCATCCCATTTATTAATTTTTTAAATGAATTTAGGACAGGGTTACAGGGTCTCACTACATAAATCAGACTCGTAGCGATCCTCGTGTTTTCAGCCTCCCACGCGCTGGGAGCTGGGAGCTGGGATTATAGGCGGTGCCCCGTGCCTGGTCTCGGTCAGTGTCTCAGTGTGCCCCGTGGGCAGGGCGGCATGGCAAGCTGGGGAAGCGCCCCACTTCTTCATTGAGAATTACTAATATTCTCTTGAGTAATAACATGAGAACTTAAAATATCAGCTTTTGTGTAGAAAAGTCACCTAGTAATACTTTTCAGCTTTGAAACTGTAGATGAACATAACAAGAAAAGATTCCATGCTCACACTATGCGTGCTTTCCTGAAGGTGCACTGGAACTCACAGCCAATGCTGATATGTAGAATTAGAAACTTACTGGGAAATACGGTGCTGTAGAACTGTTTCCCTACACTGTCAGAAGGAGCAGAATGGCAGCAGCATCCTTCAGGCTTTAGGGTTTCATAGTCACCCCTTTTCTGGGCAGATAAATTAACCTCGTGTTGCTTCACAGATGTTACTAGCAGACATGAGACGTCTGGGTCCGAGCCAAAGGATGTCATTGCTCACAGAACTGCAGTTAGCATGAGTTTCACCTGGTGAATTGTGTTCTTCTGCGCTTAAGGCCCAGGTTCTGCGATGGATGGGTGACTTTCCCAGCTTCTGCTTTGTGTAAGGAGAGGACTGGTTCTAGCCAATGGGCTGTGGGGCTCTGAGAATAGAAGTGCTATGTTTTCAGACAGAGGTGACATATGGGGAGAAGCTGGGGGAAAATTGTTAGAGTTTCTATGTATAATTATGTTCATCTTTTTCTAAAGGACATTTTCCATTTTTGAGACTTTTGTCATATAAAATATTAGTATGATGAATCTAGATAGATGTATTCATTATATGTACTCAAGTGTTTTTAATGTATGGATATATGTGATAAAATTTTTCGATGAGAGCTGCTTACAACCTGTGATTTATTCATGAAGCACACTCATGGAGCAGCTGCTATGTGAGGTAGATGTGTAGATTCTTCAGTGCACTGAACAGACAAAGATAACTCAGTAGAAGGACTTACGTCCTCATGGGATAAGCAGAAAATAAATGCTAGACGTAGAGCTTGTGTTGTGTGTGTGTGTGTGTGTGTGGTGTGTACTGCATATCCATAAACATCATTCTAACAAAAGCAGAGCACACTGCATGTGCTAATTAAGAATAGCTGCCACCCTGCAGTGACTTTTACCTGACATGAGAGACTTTTCTAGAATGTGCCAAGCAATCGAGTAGTTACCACTCTATGTGTATTATGAAGTTTGATTTTTCCTTGGCTTTAATTTTTCTTTCCTTTGGAATGTCACTTGGTTACCCAGCGTGTTAAACCCTGGCTTAGGCTCTGTGATCGTTTTCCAGTATCATTTCCTCTGTGGGTACTTCCCTGAGGCTCCAGTCTCCCCCTGCTCCCATGTAGTCCTGAGGGTTTGTGAGAGTGCTTGTCGTCATTATAATTTCCTCATGTATAGGCAATAAGCTACCTGCAGTAGACATCAGGTTTTACTTGTCTTTTAACCTGGTTCATTTAGTGTTTGTTAGATGTATAAATGAGTAGTTTATGACAAATGTGAATTTACCACTCATTTTAAGTTACTGGTTAAACTTAGTCAAAGAGTAGGGAAAAAAATGCTAAAATTGTGTTCAAGGAGTTCTGTGTGCTCCACATTATGTCTGACTAATGAGCATTTGTCTTCATTATTTGTGGACTTAGGTTGGATAATAAAGAACTGTAGTTCACAATGGATCATAAGAAGGTGTTTGGTACACTGGCAGATTTCCCTTGGAAATGTTAGAAAATCTAGTGTTTAAATTGTAATGTAACTTCTAAAATACTACTTCATGTGTCAAACCACAAATTACAATTCTGTATATTCACCTGCATAGCTATGTAGGGTACAGTTCAGTCCGTGATCCTGAGCCTTTGTGCACCTTCATGCTCACCTTTGAGCCTCATCTGCCCTCCAGATGTCTTTGACTCCTCCTTTTCCCAAAGGGCTCCCAGCTTCTCCCCACCTCAGGAACTTCCTGCTGGGCAGACACTCTCAGACATTCTTACCCCAGGTAGCTCTATCCTGGCCACCCTTGTGGGTCTCAGCTGAGAGGCCCTGGGAGGATTTTCTTGCCTTTAAGCTGGACACAGTCCCTTCTGTAGGATGTCACTGATCTTTCCTAGAACTTGATAAATATTGATGACATTCATGGTCCCCCAAATATGACTGGCATAAAGTAGGTGCTCCATATTTCTGGCGTGTTATGCTGTGTGTCTAGATGTTCCCCCAAGGCCTCATGGGCTCATATTTGGGCTTCTACAAGTCCCCGAATCATGATTACAGTGCTGCATTGTGGGTGTGCAATAATTTAGTTATTCCTCTGATATACTAGCACAGTTCTTGGGGGTTGAATGGATTTACTTGAGACAAAAGCCGTGATTTAGGTGTGGGTGACACTAGCCAGTAGGTTTGTAGCCTGGATGGAATGAAAAGGGAAAGGAATGCTGTGTCTGTTGCTTTTCTGCCTGCCCTGCCATGGGCTGTTTCTCTTCTGCTGTTCCCCTTTGCTGTGCCACCTTTCCTTGGCATCAGCTGACCCTCTTGTCTCAGTTACTCTTCTCTCATTCTTGGGACAAATACCCAACACTCAAAATGAAGGAAGGAAAGGTTTTCTTAGCTCACAGTTACTGGAGATTTCTGTCTATGCTCAGCTGGCTCCAAGGCAGAGTGGCACATGGCAGAGAGAAACCTGCTATGGTGGTGGCAAAGAGCAGAGAGCAAAAGGGAAAAGTATCAGCAACAGTGGCTGCTGAGAACAAGGCTTGTTGTATTCAGGCTCTCCACTCCAGGCTGGCAGTAGTACTCACACACATAATCCCAGAGGATCATGATTTAATCTTAAACTCCAGAAGCCCACCCCTTGACTGCATGAGGCTTTGAAGGGACTAGACATAACAGCTCTACAAACTGAGAGCTAAAGCTATGAGCGTAGACCTTTCCTCCTTGTGGCTCTTGGGTATTTTGTCCCAGCAACAAAAGAAGCAACTAAAATATGATGTAAAAAGAGAAATGTGTGAAGTGCTCTTAGCTATGGTTGAGTAGACAGGGTTTTACTCTACATGTTGTGCTTTGCCTCTCCAAGTTTGCCTCTCTGGACCTACCCATGAGAAATCCCCACTACTACTGCACTGCGCTGGTCCCCTTCTGGCTGTATTTTCTCTCCAAGCACTCATTCATAACAACGTGCTTCATGTCACCATTATTCAGATGACTCTTGAATTAAGTGTTTGGTTTGAGATTTTCTGTGGACCATAGATTTGTTTTTCTGTCTATCCTGGGGACATCTCAAAAGCTTATCAGACTTCATTGTCAGGACATTGCCAGAGGAGCAGTTTACTGTCCCTGATTTCTGAAGTCTTCAACAGCAGAACTCGATTTGTTGCTCATCAAACAGCCAACTTGGGGTTTCTGGTCAGCAAACAGCCTTTTACATGAAGATGTTGGTAAGACAAATGTCTCTCTTGGTGTTCTCTTCTCTGTTAAACTTCGTAGACTTTAGTGTGAGGCCAGCAGATGGGGTGTGAGGGGCTGGGGAGCATGCCCACTTATGCTTCTCAGGTCAGAAATAATGCTCCTGTCTGTGTTCCATAGTGAAGAACAAGCCTGTGCCCCAGCTAAATGTGGGGAGGTAGGAGGGTTGCCAAGCACACACCCTCACAGAACATCAGAGCTTGGCAGCGCTGCAGTCTGTGCTGTCTGTCAGCTGTACTCACTCATGATTGCATGACCAGCAGGGACCTGGATCTCACAGTGCTGCCCCTCAGTGTGAGAGTTTGGCCCTGTGCGTTGCTAGCCCAAGGAAAAATCAAACGTAAGTTGAAGACCATCACTGTGGTGCTCTTCAGTGTGGCCAGTCCCCACCGTAACTCCACTGTGAAAGCTATCAACCTGTTAAGCAAGCAAACATAGACATTGTGGGGCATCTTTCAGTGTTGCTTGTTTCATACCATGTCACATTCCTACGTCAACATGCTGAGGACATAGGTAGTATTCTTGACATCCTTTTTACATAAGGTTTTAATCAAAGCAGTCTGTGACTTACCTGTTGCTTCACTTAATGGCCAACATCTTAGGCAATAAAGGTCTTGGGCATGCAAAGGTTCTGGCCATCTCTAGCTTCCCTGATCTCAAGGACAGGCATGGCCTCCACTGCCACCTCCCTCGCACTCACCCGCCCTTGCTGTTGAGGGGACTGTCATTGCCTGGGAGGGCTTCTCCCCACATCCTGGTCAGGTCAACCTCACTCATCTCAACTATTTAAAGTGACCTGTGTTTCTTCCCTTGGCACTGATGACAGTCTCAGTACCTCCTTTCTGTAGGTGACTGTTAGAATGTGGCCACTTCCACCATTGACTACTTCTTAATGGGTAGGTGCTAAGTATTGCTTAACTTTGTCTCTGTGATGCCTGTCTGTGTCACAGTCCCGGATCAGTCATCAGTAGCAGTCATTCTTTTTTGAATGAATGAATCAGTTTAAATGTAACAGTAGGCAATATAATGATCATTGTCGATTTCTTATACTCTTGTTTTAAAATTCTGTTTCACTTTTCCTCTGTTCAAAAATTAAAAAAAGAACAATTAGTGACTGAGAAATGAATAACAGATTTTGTATTCCAGGTAGTATTCCCAGCTGAGGCCCGTGTGGCAAGGATCTCTGCAGGGATGCAGATGTAGTGCTATAGAAATCAGAGCATCCCTGATAAATTAGTAGGTGTAAGTTTTAAAATAGTTAATTAGTATATGTTTGTAATATATAGTGAGTATATATAGTATATATTGTATTTCTGGTATACAGTATATATAGCATTTATAGTATATATATTATTTATAGTGCATATAGTTTTATAGTATATATAATGTTTATAGTATTTATAATATATATGGTATATTTGGTAGTTATTGTATAGAGTACATTACAGTACCTTTAATAGTATATGTAGCACTTATAGTGTGTGTAGTGTGTGTATGTGAGTGTGTGTGTACAGTATTCTGATTATCCTAGGTGCCCTTCCTCTCGCTCTCCCCTTCTCTCACTTTGCTGGCTGGCCTTCCCTCTGTAGGAAGTCTAACTCTTGTAGCTACACATTTTTGTAACTTGCACATTTAAGGTCCCTTTCTGGAGCAATGCAAGGCTCCTGAAGCTCATCGCAGCTATTTAAAGTGACCTTAAAACATGAAGACCAGAAATGAATTTGTTCCCCTTAAAGGCTTACATAAGATCTTTACATGGCTGAAATTTCATTTTTCTTTCTCCGTGTTTCCTAGCACAAATATTGCCATTGCCATGGTGTATTATATGGATAATATCTTTCTAAAATATTGGATATATCCATGCTGAAATAATATACATACCGTTATATTTCCTAAATATGTATTTATCTGTACATTATGAATATTTATGACATTTACTATGATCTAATATATTTATATCATGTAATCTTTAAATTTTTGTGAGTATGATTCCTAAAATCTTCTTAGCAATAACATTTTTAATTTCAGGGCAAAGTTATCCAGCTCTCTAAATACATACATTTAATTCTGGTTTTTGTAAGGTTGCCATATTGTGGTGCCTTAAGTTTTGTATTAAAACTTTAGTTTTTCAGAGCAGGTTTGGGTTTCCAATGCAACAAAGAGCAAGGCTGAAAGCTGTCCACGCCCCTCTACACTCAGCCCCAGCAGGACGGCAAGTGACCCGCCACAAGCACCCAACATTTCTAGTTACCTTGGCATCCACACCCAGCATAGATTGTGTGGGCTTGGATTGTGTATGACCCCCCCACGGCTCAGACTCAGCTTTAATGGAATGGGCTGCCTACTTCCTACCAAGACAATTGGCCCGTCTTCTGCTGCGGTGTCTAGGATTTCACAGCAGCTCTCTCTCACTAGAAGTCATTTCATTGTTGTTCACTTACTGTCTGTCCTCGCCCTCTGCTTCCCTCTTTGCACTTCCCTTCAGGCTTGTGATTGCTCAGTGTTCTGTGGTGTCTGCTTCCTGGGATCTCATTTACGAAGTATTTGTAGCTATAAGCACTGAATCACATGTTCATTTTCAAGGGATGATATCTATCCTATTTGACAATATCATTGGAAGATAATAAGTAAAAATTATATACTATAATAAAAGAGTAAAGTAATTACAAGTTAATATCATCTAATGACTCAGTAAACAAATAGGAGAAGGGCTGACGAGATAGCTCAGCAGACTAAGTGCCTGCTTTGGCAAGTGAAGGTTATCCACAGAAGTTGTTGACTTGAGCCATTCACAGCTCATTATATTAACATAACTTTACTTTATATACCTCCATTTTTATGCTTTTCTGCTGGATGGTTAAGACCAAGTTAAAGCAAAATATAACAAAAAATGTAAGTTTTGTATCAGACAAGGTCAGTCAGGTGCCCTCAGGGTGTATCCTGCAACCCTGTGCCGCTCTTTGTAGACCCCTTGTCAGTGTCCACAGCAGGGAACATTAACGCCCTACCTTTGGTTGTAGTTGGGGTGCAACGATTGGTTTCCAAAGGTGAAGTATGAGAAGGAAAAAGTAGAGAAACATGGTCATAAGAAAGAAAACTAGTAATGTCCCATTGGTGTCGCAGCCCCGCTGGAATAGAAGCACAGCTTGTCCCTGAGGCTCTTCCTCCGAACTGATAGCCTCCATCTAATCAAGATGAAAACTTCATAGAGTTCCAGAATATCAGCTACCAGCATTTGAGGGGCAATCTCCAGAGCAGCGAAGGTCAAAGCCATAAGAAGAAAAGCTCCCACCACTGGGAATGCTGTGAGAAGACAGGACGAATAAGTGCAGTATGGTATCAGGACTTTAACTGTATATCAGATAAAAAGAACGGGGAGAAATCCTGATGTCTGAGTTGAGTCTGGTGGTGTGAATATTGGCTTGGACATAGGCATCATGATTAGCAAAGGGGTTAACTCAGAATCTTGCACTGGCTTCCGGGATCAGAGGCAGTGCAATGTCCCTTGTAACGTTCTCCTTTCTCCAAATGTTGTCCAATTTATTCTCTAGTATTGAGACACTGGGAAGGATTCTGGACTGGTTTCACTTCTGGATCACTGTGGAAGATTCTGTGCTGCGCACTGTGCCAGGAAGCTTGTCTTGCAGCACCTTCCCAGGTCTCCCTATGCCTGGAGTTAGTGGCGCTGGCTGCGGGAAGCTTTGAGGATGGGCCTGGCTTTGCTCTGGGAAAGCGGCAAGTGCGTTAGAGGGACTTCTGCTCTGCTGCCTGTCGAGGGGCTCATGAGAGGAGGGCAGGCTTGGAAGCCAGGACACAGGTCAGAGGGAAAGTTCTTCCTAATCAGTTGTTTCCAGAAAAGAATGGTAGATTATGGAAATCAGTAGTCTCCTAAAATCAAAGACTAAAAGTTTAATGAATATAGTAGTAGATTTTAATTTTGTTCTTTATCTCTGAAGTAAAATGAATTGGAATCAGGTAAACATATTATTTTAATTAATAATTATGCATGTGCTATTTCTTGAAGTCTGCTATTTGTTTTTCTTTAAATACCTGGAAAATTATCTGAATGGGCTTTGATTTATCTTGTAAAATCTCTTGCAGCTCTGTTTTTTTCCACTTCCTACCTCATGAATTATGAGGCACGATTTTTTTATAATTTTGTGTTTCATTGGCCTTGCATTGGCTGTTAGGATCCTGATGGTGTGAAAATGAAGTGATTTTTGAGTTAAGTTAAATATCTGCATTTAAAAAGAGTTTTTAATTTTTTATTTGGAAAAGTGCCATGTTGCAAAATGCCATTTATGAGCAATAGCTGTGATATTTCTTTCATCTGCCTTCTGGAGTCAACACACTTGTGCCTCAGGCCCCCGCAGTATACCGAATAACACAGGGTGCAAGTTCGGAGCAAGGCAGGATCAAGCTGCGGAAGCACGCGTTTCCATTGTGCTTCTATCCATGGAGGGAGAGGGGCCTGAGGCTGTTTCACAAAGGAGGACTTGCCTTGTGGATAAAGTCTCTCAAAGACCATGTGTGATTCCACCCTCAGTGCCGTGGAAGGCAGCTGCGTTGGGAGAACCTGCTTTTCACATATGTGACGCTGTTGCCAGCACCGTGTTCTCAGGACTGTGGCTAGGGACCCTCGCTTCTGGCTTATGAATGACCCTGTAGGTCGCTGGTCCAACCTGGCATCCTGCTGCGTTTGCAGTGCTGCTGATCCTGGCCCACTTCAAGGCCAGGACCTGAGGGCGGGGCTTTCAGTTCTGCTCAGGGAGAACCAGCACTGCCCTTCCTTGGGCAGCACAGAGGCCTGCAGACCCAGCCCCTGTGCTCTTCCTTAATTTGCGTAAGATTGTGCCTGGATCACACTAAACAACACAAAAAAGCTCTTATCTATTTTGTTTCACTATTACAAATGCTCTTTAGTGTGTTCACAATTCACCTTAGTAACCTTTTTTTTTTTTTTTAATTTAGGAGTTACTTTTCATTTTGGCTATTAACTAACCTTCCTCCTTATTGAAAGAATGAAACAAACAAACAAACAAACAAAAGTCTCCTCTTCAGCCAAAATTGAGGTTAGCTAGTCACACGCTGTTAGCCAGTGATTATAGTTTTACTAAAAAAGAAAAACACTGAAAAGTATTTCTGGCCTTTTTCGATTCACAGGGTGTTAACAAAGAAACAGGAATGATTATGGCAGGTGGCTTCATGCTGAAAATGTCACTCTTTCAGAATTAAGAATAGAATCAAAATTTTTCAGGAAAATATTTCAAATGTCCAAAAAAAGCTATGTATTAATTCTTTAAAAAATAAACTATTCAAAAACTTTGGTTGTGCTTAAAACAGATTAATTTAGGGCTGAGGAGATAGCTTAGTAGAATAAGTGCTTGCCTGGCAAGCACAAGGTCCTGAGTTCAATCCCTGGTACCACAAAAGAAAAATTAGTTTATAACTTTTATTTGTTTAACTTACATTTCAATTAAACAGGTGTTAGTTTTGGTACAGTATTCTGGGTAGAATAATACTTAATCCTTAAGGGCTTTCCCTATAATTTCTTTATGGAGCATGAGTTCAATAAATATGGTCAGAACATGTAACTGGTTAAGTGCTGAGTGCACACACCCAAGTGTTTATCTGCGTTTCCTGCCATTTCTTGGGCTAGGTAGGCAAGCGTATTGTTTCTGAATGATTATGTAATGTTCACAAACATTTACTTTTTAAACTATGAAAGTTGTGTTGAGAACATTTACATATGAAATATATCTATTGTGCCAAAAATTATAGAATCTATTTAAAAAAAAACAACAACAACAAGAAGACACAGTTCTTCCTTTCCATCGGGAATGCATTTTTTTAAGCTTGCCAAATTGCGCATGAAGCTGCCCATTCTCAGGACAGTTAGGGAGGAGCAGGCAGTGCAGGGCTGGACCCAGGCAGCTGGTGTGATGGGAAGGGCCACGTGCTCAGGCACGAAGAGATGCCTGCACAGAGGCTGCATCTGCGGGCTCTGCAGGCTTTTACTCTGCGTCCCTAGATCCTATGAACCTTGGCTCAACTCAGAATCAAAGGCTAAGGCCCTGATCACCTCAATCAGTAAAGCTGTCATTTTTAAGAAGCTGCAGTTACCTCAGTAAACGCAGACAAGAGAAGACACCTGGCTGATCTCTGCCCTGCGGTACAGCTCCCCTGAGAATGGAACTTCCCCTCAGTGGTGTTACTGCTAAGCCTCTGTTTCCCATTACTCCTGTCTCCAGTTCTTCCCTCTGAGCAGGAGGAGGTTTCTTTGGTGCCAGACACCCTGCCTGGCCTCATTGCCTGCATTCTTGGAGTGAAGGGCCGGAACCTGGAAGCCGAGGGTCTCTTCCTCTGGCATCTGGTCACCCAGACCCAGCCTGAGGCAATAGCACTCCTGCCCAAAAGGGATGAAAGTTGTAAGCCAAATTTACAATTGTTAAATTTGGTTGTGTGGTCACAATTTTAATCAGTTGCTTATGCAAATATTGTCATTCTTAATAAAGTAGTCATGGGTGTTAAATGTCTGTAGTAATTACGCTGCTCTGAAGTACATATTATTAAAATTGTATTATGGTGCTAAGAAAGTGTGACTGCATTATGCATTTTTTAAAAAAATAAATACTAGAAAGTACTCTGCCGTTTGGGAAGCAAAAGGGGGAGGTTACACAGTCACCCTATGCGCCCTCATCCTGAGGTTTGTACAGGACCCTTGAGTCATTTTTCTTGCTGCTTTATAGTTTTTAAGTTATGTGCTATTTCATGATCTCTGCTGAGAGGTTAGAAAAATATGTAATGTGCAATCCAAATGCGACCTTGCAGGTTTATGCAAAAACATACACTATTTCTTTGAGACCTTTCTTCCCATCCCACAGTTGCTTTAGACTGTAAAACAGCAGACTTTCTCCTTCTGTACACTTTACCTGCAGCAATGTATCTTATAGAAATCATCCCTAAACTCTCACACTCTGGAACTGTAGGCTAAAGTGTCTATTTTTAAGTTTTATTTATTTGTTTTGAATTTTATTTTATGTATTATTATTATTATTTTTGTATTTTAGGGAAAGATCTACAGGGTGTTCACGGTCTCATTACTAGATTGGACTCCTAATGATCTGCCTGTTTATAGCTTCTCAAGAGCCACCATGCCCAGTCTCAAATGCTGTCTCAGGCACCCTGGGGGCGGAGCCAGCATGGCAGGCCCAGGGATCCAACTCCTGGTCCCTGCACCTGCTTGCAGGCGTTTTGATCCACTGAGCTATTTGGCTAGCCCTAAGGTGTCTTTTTGCACTGGCATTGACAAAACTAAGAAATAAGAACCGGGCAGTCAATGTCCACAAATTGAAGAGGAAAGTGGAGGGTGAGGGAAAGCCCACCTCTTGTTCTGGGGGACATCTGTCTTGGAAGCTTTATCATAGCATGCATGAGACCAGTTTGTAGGTGAGCTCATTTCAGTGCCAGGCACCGTAGACATTCTTAATTAAATTTTCTTGAGAAGAGTCCAGTATAACCTGGCCTATCACCGAGCTCTATCATATCGTCAATGTTGTAATAGGAAGCTGCCAGAATATTGTTTAGTATGTGCTTATTTACATCATAATATTAAACATGGACAAACAATGCTGAGCAGTGGCAGAGCCAACAAACTATATAATATAGGGTTTTGAAAATTGAACAGCTCTTCGCCCTTTCCCTTGCGAAAGACTCTGGGCGTGTTGGTATTCACACCCCAGTAACTCTCCTTTATGGCACCCATCCATCATTGACAGAAAGACAGTGTACGGTCTGAGAAAGTTTCCAGACAGGACACTGAGCAGCTAGCGCTCCCCATCTCCTGGAGGCAGATTTAATGCGAATGAGAGTCTGAGGTCACTTCCCTCTGCCAGCTGCGGAGACAGCCCTAACTAAGCCCAACACCCAGGCCGAGGAGGAGTCTTAGAACATTTCACCCCCTTTGTTCTGCAAAGTAGGAAGCACCAGCGCTTGCAGCAGCACTGCCCAAGGGCCCTCTGTCGTCCTTAGCACCCTGGCTTGAGTTTTCCTGAAAACTCTAAGCATGACTTAGAGAATGGCAGAGGCAAGATGGGTTCAGAGAGTGTGAGGAGCCCTGAAAGCTTTGTGTTGTTGGCTCCTGGGGTGTGGACTGTTGTTAGTGAGTTATGCACCGAATTCATAGGATGTGGAATGGAAGGGCTATGCAGGCCACTGCGGCTTGAGGAGAGTCTCTCCTGACAACAGTAGGCATCCGATGATTTTCGCCGGACTCTAAAGATGCAAAACAATGTTGACAAGACAAATAACTTTGTTTTGAAACATTATACACCAAAAGGAATTCATAATATGTGTTAGTCTACATGACTTGCTGAGAAGCGGTGCTGCAGGCTGTGTGGCCTGAAGGACAGACGGTCTTTCTCACTGTTCTGCAGAATGGGAAATCCCAGCCCAACAAGCCAGCAGTTCAGTGCTCGCTGAGAACAGTGTCTACTTGCTGATGGCTACCAGAAGGTGGACTGTGGGCTGTGGACAGGGTCAGCCCACTGTGCAGACAGGGAAGGGAAGTCTGCTGTTACTTCCTCTTCCAAGTACACTAAACTGATCCCTGCTGCTGCTACCTCCAGCCACCTTGGGGTACAGCATCAGCATGTGAGAGTCGGGGTGCACAGGCATTCAGGGCATGAGCGTGTGAAGAGCACTCTGGACAGCCTCTGTGCTCCTTGGAAATTCCGCATCCGGAAATCCTTGGCGATGATGATGGGCTCGCTTATTTTCTGCTGTTGTCCTCTAAGCTTGGTCTCCTCCTGTACTGAGAGGCTCAACCCTGTCCCAGAGGGAGTCCCCCTTGTTCACGGATGGGATCTCAGGGCCTTTTTACTGGTAGTAGAATGAGCCTCTGCATTTGTGTCTGTAGCTTTTGCTCTGAATTTCTCCTTGGAATTTATTTAAAAACAAACCTTCTTCTTATCCAGTCCTTTATCCTAGCTCTAGTGAGCAGGACTTGATCTGACACAATCCATGACAAAGCGATCTCTCCATCTCTCTGTCTCTGTCTCTGTCTTTCTCTGTTTCTCCCCCCCCACACACACATGCCTCCCTCCTTTCCTCTCTTAGCAGCACTCTACTGATAGGGTTGTCCCCAGCCCTTTTTACATATTTTAGTTTTTAAATTTTGAGAGCCAAGTTGCCTGGATGAGACCGAACTTGTGGGGCTGCCCCCTTAGCCTTCCTTCAGCTTGTCATTCCTGGTGGGTGCCACTATGCATGGGCTATTATTTCTCTATTAATGTAACAGATTCCTGATATTCTCTGCTTGGCCAGTTGCTGTGCGAGACCAGGCAAGAATCACAGCTTTGAGGGAGAAGTTCAGGTTTTCATTCTCAAGGTATCTCTCCTGAGGTACCGCTAGCATTTCATTGGCCTAACCTGATAGTTCACTACTAATTTACTTTTCTGTTTATTTCCTGATGTGGAAGATGCCTAGAAAAACAGGCAAATCAATGTAGTATGCTAACTGCTAAATGAGCAGGAGGTTATTGGTGATAAGTAGCAAGGTAATGAAATTTGACTTAACTGGTTGAAGAAAACTGCTGGGAGAAGCACACTTCACACCACGAGGGCGACCTTGCTTTGCCAGCAGTATAGCTTGTGGTCTTTCTGTGTCACCGAGTGGTGGCAGGATCCACGTGCAGGGTGAGAGCATTGCTGTGCATCAGCTGATTCCAATTTTGAATGCTTTGAGGAAATGTTTGCTCTTGTTTGTTCTCCTCGGACTGAATCTCCACCAAGAACGCTGGACTTGGTTTCCTAGATTGCACGACGGAGGCAATATCAAGCAAGAGGATTTAATGCCACTCAAGAAAAAAATCTGTGTTCGGATGTTTATTCGAAAACAGCTTTAAATACCAGCTGAAGAGAAACTCTTTCAGTCTTTGAAGGGCCATTTTACGCTTACAGACAAGTAGATTTTGGAGTGGAATATTCTGATTATAGTTTTATACACTTGGAATAATCAATATATGCCCTTTTTGTTTTTCTCTGCTGGTAGCTTGCTATATTTCAGAATTAGGTCTGAATACAAGTACCGTCAAATACTAAATCATCTATGACACAGGATAATTCAATAATATAAAGAATCTAGTCATCTGTGATAGCTTAAAAAAGCATGGAATTCAAATAGCTTACAAATCTTTTGACAGAAATGAAATGTAGTAACTTTCAAACATTTCATAGGTAGGGATGCAGTCATTGGAAAATGGTAGAAAAATGACATGAGACATGGAGATG
This sequence comes from Ctenomys sociabilis, assembly GCA_004027165.1. Lineage (NCBI taxonomy): Eukaryota > Metazoa > Chordata > Mammalia > Rodentia > Ctenomyidae > Ctenomys > Ctenomys sociabilis. The sequence continues at coordinate 96,362 of PVKA01002055.1, forward strand.
TGACAATTTTGGCTTTATGCAATGTATATTCTTTTTATATTTTTCCAAATAGCTGTATTTAGTCAAGTGAGCTGCATAATTTTTGTTTCTCTTTATTTTCCGATTTTTATAATGTATCTTACACTTCTGTTGATGAGAAGTTTCAAGTGAAAGGCCAGTGAACAGTTATGTGAATTTTGTGTTTTATTGCACTATATACATAATGTATACACACACAGAGACAAACACAGAGACACACAAACAGACACATGTATACACACTCCTTGTCTAGGTGGCCCCGTCTGTCTCTGTGTCCTTCTTCTGTGAAAGCCTTGGCATGAGTTGTACCTGTCTGTCTCTTTGAATTCATCCTATTCTGATCTTGTGACTATGCTTTTGGGAGCTTACCTTCTTACATAACCATATTCTCTGCACCCTAATTTCGTAATCACGTTGGAACTCTTTAAAATATATCTTACCAAGGCATTAGTCCTGCAGCAGAACTGCATATGCATATACCGAATCGGAATTAGGCTCTAAATCTGTCACTGTGAGGTGGACTTACTCCTCAGTGCAGGCGAAACTCCTGGGCAACTGTTAATTCTTCACAGGTTAAGGTCCCTGCCTCCCCTCAGCCTGAGGAACACAGCACTGTCACCTTGTTGCTCACCAGTGAGCCCAGTACTTCCTTTTGTCTGGTGAGGCAGGGCCTCATCCAGTTAAGAGAGGTTTTTTATTTAAAACAGTTACCCCATGAGCTTCTCTTGAAATGGAACACTCTAATGTGTAGACTCTTACTGCAAGAATCTAATCCTTTGTGGTTTATGTTTTGCTTTTTGGAGGTGGTGCTATCTTGTGTGATGCACTGAGCAGTTCATAGGAGTAAGCATGTTTGTTCCAACAGTGTTGCCTCAAGGAAAATTAGGTTGATGTGGAGAAGGGGAAAATTCTTTGGAGACAAAGGTGGCAAGTTGTTTGAGCAGGTGGATCCCAGTCATTCCAGTGCTCTTCAAAAGGGCTGGCATGTGCGCGCGTGCACACACACACACACACACACGCACGCACGCACACACACACACACACACACACACGCGCGCACACACACACACACACGCACACACACACGTGCACACACGCTCTTCTTGATTACTTACTCTTTCATTCACACGCATCCAGGGAGTGCTCACTGTGCTGGAGATGCAATTGTAGGGGTGGTGGTGTCCCACGGCACAGCAGCCCCCTTGGGTGGGATGGTTAGGAACAGGAAAATGCTGACCAGGTGCACAGTCTTCACTTCCCAGCTCCATACACTGGTTAGAATGCAGTGGGCCACAGAGGAGCATGTGTGGCTTTCTGAATAAACTCAGGCTGGTGCTCAGCATTCTCCACGGTGGACAGGCACGCTGTCTTAGTGAGCATGCGCAAGGAGACTGGCCTGCGGTTCGGAAGGCACTGGCTCACCCGCCAGATTGGGAGATGGCCCAGTGGGTGCAACGCAAGTTGTTGAAAAGTGGGGAAACATGCTGAGCTGTTTTAGCAGTAAGGCCTCCCTTTTGTGTCATCTCATTAAAAACCTTCAGTGAGGGCTGGGGAGTTAGTCAGCAGTCTAAGCACCTGCCTGGCAAGCACAAGGACCTGGGTTTAATCCCAAGTATCATGTGCCATGCTGGCCCTGAAAGCTGGTGTGGTAGTGCACGCCAGTAACCATAGCCCTTGGGAGGCTGAGACAGGAGAGTCACCATGACTCAGAGCTGTGTAGTGAGACCCTGTACCAATAAATAAATAAATAAAACTTCAAGGAAATAGAAAAAAAATTAATGCAAGGAAAACATCCTACTATTCATGAAAGGACTTGAGGAATGGTAAGCCTTGATGTCCCACAGAGGCTCCTGTGCCCTTAAGGACACACGTGTGGGTCTGAAGCAGAAGCTCATTGTCCCATTCCTGCCATGGGTCACAGCATTGCGCTCAGTGCATCATAACACTCTAAGAATTTTTTCTTTCTATTTAAATTGATTTAAATAAATAGCATCTTTATCTCATAACAATCTTTCTTTGTGAAAATAATTTTTAAACTGACAAGAATTTGATTCAATTAACATCCAAATTGAGGCTTGTTAGCCTACAAACATGCCTGTCAGCCCGGGCAGCTGGGGTGGGATGCACACAGGAATCCTACCTCAGGCCAGCTCCCTGTGAGCTGCCCTGGAGCCTGAGAATTGTGGTTTGACGGCTCTTCAACATGAGATCCTGGGCAGCAACGCTCCAGCTTCCAGCACCAGGCACATTATCTGTCACCAAGAAATTAATAGCAGATGCTGTCTGACGGAGAGCCACTGCCAGTGAGCCCTGCCGGAAGGCGGAAATGCTGCCCCAGAGAGGGTGGCACTGAGGCTCCGAAGCTACACACTCTGATGTTACACACGAGTACTGTTATTTTGAGACCAGAGATGGTAGGCACCTGAGAGCCCTGGACTGCAGCACATGTCTTGGATGGATAAAGAGCCACCTGCGGCGACAGGGACCTAGGGCTGATGGGAGAAATGACGCGCAGACTCCTGCTGAGCACCGTGGGATTCTGAGCATTTTCACATCCGCTTTGGGGCCTGGGGGACCCTTGGCCATAGCCCAGGTGTGTGCTGTCTGCCCATCTGCCTGCATTTCCTGCTTTGGGACTGCTGGTGCATTCAGCATACTGTGCACTGGCATCCGTGCTTGGAGAGAAGGAACTAAAGTTACAGCAGGTTTGGTGCACTCGAAGAGGTCCCATTGCTGCATCCATAGAGGACAGGGAAGCTCTCAGGGCTTTGGGACATTCCTGACAAATTATTTAAGCTATGCTTTTAAAATCATGTGATATTAGCTTCTTTACCTAAGCCAGTTGGTAATTTTACATTTCCTATCAAATATGTTATCAGCCCATTTTCTTGACACCCAGGCCTTCAGAGATTTTGACAGCTTGCTTTCCCTTTACTTTGCTTTGTAGTTGCTCAGAGAATCTTACCCTGATGGAGATACTTTCAGTACATGAGTACTGTATCATGTGGCTCTTAAGGAAGCAATCATGTTTGTCTTAGTTCTGGCAGAAACAATGTTTGTACCAACTGAATTGTCTGGGGAGGTCATGCTTTAACACCACACAGTTCTGTAGGACACCTGTGAGGCCCTTCCTGAGGTGTCCCAAGCAGGCTAGAAGATGGTGTGTGCAGGTCCCCACCTCCGTCTGGTCCCAGGTAAGACTGGGGTGGGAGGGCATGAGCTCCCGGACACTTGCCGCCCTCTGGCTGGCTGTTGGCAGGGCAGGGCTGGTGCTCACTGGCAGCCTCCCATGGGGGGCTGCAGGTGCTGGCCTGAGAGTGCCCAGGGCTGGCGCTGGGGTGCAGTGCGCTGAGGAGGCTCCCCAGGGCTATGGTCAGGGTTGCCACGTTCTTAGCTTCTGTGCTTAGTTAGTTATTTCTTGGTCTAGAAGCTCCTGGGAAGTCACTGTGCTCTCTCATTTCTATCTATAAATTTTAGCATACTTTACCCATATGGTAAAAATAATTTCTTCATCAATATTTATTAATGAAGGAATGGATGAGTTTTGTTTTTAACTTTTTCTGTACATACTGTCTATCTGTGCTTTGGGCTGAACAGGAAGATGCAAAACCTGTGCTTTGCCAGTGCTGTGGGCACCATCAGGGACCCCTCAGGGCCTGTCACAGTGGCTCGAGGGATCCACGGGGACTGTAGTGTGAGAGCTGATTTCAGTGCCTTGGAGAGGGAGAGACTCAGTCCCAGCCCCGTGCAAGTTGCCGGAAAACTTTTCTGTTTCTGTGTGCTTAGTGCTAGCTGTGGGTCTACAAGGTAGCATCAGCAACGGAGCAAGGCATTTTGCATTGAGGCTGGAAGATGGTGTGTGCAGGTCCCCACCTCCATTGGTCCCAGGTAAGGAGGGTAACAGAAGGGCAGCATGCCCAGCCTCATAGCAGCAACACCTTCCTCGCCTGAGGAATATTTCTGCTATGCTTTAGTAGAATCTGCTCCTCTTCATGGGAGTTCACATCATACTCTTCATTTCTTTTACATTTAGTGAACTTATTTTAGACACCAGTTATATGCGTGTGTGGTATAACCTGATGTTTTGGTTATTTCTCCTTCAGCCACTTTTTTTTTTTTTTTTTTGGTGGAACCAGGGATTGAACTCATACCCTTGCGCTTACCAGGGATGTGCTTATTCTACTGAGTCATCGGCCCAGCCGCTCTTTTCCCTCTTTTTAATTGATAAAAACTACATACTTATCATATTAAACAGGTTTTTTTATGGTATTGGAGATCAAACTCAAGACCTTGTGCTTTCCAGGCAGGTGCTTAAGCTACTGAGCTATCTCCCTGGCCCGCAACAGTTGTTTTGAAATATGGATAAATTGTCAATGGTTAAATTGAACCAGTTAGTGTGTTTGTTAATACATAAACTTACATTTGTGAGGACAGTACTTACAAATTCTGTGCGCATTTTCAAAAACTCCAGTGCAGTTATTAGCTATAGTCATACGTTGTGCGTGGGTCCATTCTAATAGACCAATTTCAGTCTTTGGCCAATATGTCTCTGCCCCTCACAGTAGCAGCCAGCTTCTAGTAGTTGTGTTTGGATCCATCTTACCTAGATTCCATTTATAAGTGAAATCATGTAGATTTGTATTTGCTAAGAGGGTAGATTGTCAATGTGCTCACCCCAAAAATGAATAATCATGAGGTAATGCATATGTAAATCAGCTTTCCTATATGCTTATATTTCATAATATATGCATATAGGAAAACAGGGAGTAGTCTCTTGGGTATATGGCGATGGAGCAATGTAAGGCCCTTGTGCAGAAGATGAAATCAGATCCCCATGTCACACCATATATAGAGAGGCAATGCAGAATGCATTAAGGACTTAGGCATAAGACCGTGCTAATAAATCTAGTCAGAGACACAGAGGAAAGACTGAATAGCATTGGTGTGGCCAGTGATTTTCGATGTGACCTTAAAATCAAAGGTAACCAAAACGAATGTGTGGAGCTGGAAGGTGTCACACCACCTTCTACACAGAAAAGGAAAAAAATGAACACGGTGAGTAGACAACCTAAGAAAATGTTTGCAAGCAATACTTCTCACAAATGGTTAAATACAGAGTCAATAGCAAGACAGAAATAACCTAATTTTATTAATAGGCAAAGAGCCTCAATAGCTTTTTCTTAGATGAACATATAAAATTAGCCAACAGACACATGAAAAATGCTCAGCATCACTAATCCTCAGGGAAATGCATATAAAACCATAGGGCAGTTTCAACCCTACTCAGCAGCACTGTTGTTACTAGAAGATGAAAAAGAACAGTTACCACAGAGAATGTAGAGAAAAAGGAACCTTTCGTGCAGCTGCTTGGGAATACAGATGACTGGGGCCTTTATGCAACACTGGAGGTACCCTCAAAAATTACAGTTAGAAGCTCTGTAAGACCCAGCAAGCCCACAATGGGACACATCCAGAGGGAACAAGATTAGTAGGTCAGAGAAACCTCGGAGCGCCCACATTCTTTGTGGTGTTATCCACAAAATGCCAAGCTATGGGTTCCACCCAAATGTCCATCAGCATAGGGACACATAAGGCACATATTGCTCCCTTAGTTTCACAGCTGTAATGGACTACTATTCAGCTTCAAAGAAGAAGGTAATCTTACCAAATGCAAAAACATGGATCAACCTAGAAGAAACTAGATTATGTGAAGTAAGCCAAGCACCAGAAGACACATTACACGATCCCATGTATAAGTAGAGTTAAAATCTTATTGTTTCTTTCAATACTTCATAGCCCATATACACTGTCAGAGATTCTTCTCTGGAATTTTGATATGTACAAAGGCTGGATCTCCATGCAAATCTTTGGATTTAAGAGAGGGAGATTCAAACCAGTATGTTATCTTTTCTTTAGCATTAAACAAAAGAAAAAAAGAGAATGCACTACATTTTAGAGACATTTGGTGAGATCGTCATCCATTCTGGAGCCTGGCACCGCTGCTGTGACCTCACCATTGTCATTACTGTCTGCTCACCAGGTACCGAGACGGGCTCTCACCCCACGTGGCTGTGTACTGTGTCCCAGAGCGTGTGGCCGGGTGTTTGCTCTGGTGTGGAGAGCTATGTCTCTTGATCAGTTTGTTATAAGGAAGTAGCTTTGCCCTTGAGGAAAGACTTCTTTTTGAAGTGAAAGTTTAGAAATCACCCTTCATAAAAACACCTTTCTCTGCCTTAAGCTTACACTAAGTGGACAAATGCCAAAGTTTAGTAACATGTAGCACTTTTAACACATAACTCACAAATCCACAGTACAAAATTTCAGTGGTATCTTCAGTCTGCAAGTGATGTACATATAGAAAGAAATCCTGAGTTAGAATTGTTCGATATTTGTCAAGTGGAGTGGTCACAAAGAAGAGAAAAGCTATGGGAAATTTAATATTAATAAAAAGGAAGGTAGAGAATTTGACCTGACATCCCATTCATTTATTCCACAAGCATTTATTATGCTGTAATGAAATCTTGCTTATTGCATTACCAGATGAGCAGGAACAAAGCATTCTGTCGGAGGGACAGGCTTTTCATTATGTTTTTGAAAATTATGAGAAAAAAGAAATAAATGGAAGTGACACTCAGTACTTGGAGAAAAGATAGAAAGAGGGGTGTTAGCAGGGAGAATCAGAATCATACAGTACTTTGGCCATGTGCGTACTAAAGTTCATACGCAGTTTATATGTGGGTAGACATTTAAGAGAAATTTCTTTGCCTTATTTTTCTGTCAGAGCAAGGTAAGGAGTACAAAGGAGAACCACAAGGACATTTAATTTCACATATATGTGGGCATCAGACAGGATTTGAAATGTGCTTTGCCATTCCTTTCTGTGTTGGACAAACTCCATCATTTCTAAAGATACCAATTCCACAGTGCCTCTCTGCAACCAGGACACAACGCAGAGCACTTGAAAGGCATTTTAATTTTTAAAATTCTTTCATTTGCTTTCCCATAGCCTTTGGTAGCTTATACAGTTTTAGAACATATGCTGCATGCCAGGATGTCTGAGCTTATCTGCTCTGTGGAGGAAAATTATCACCATAGCAATGCTCTACTATTTGCTGGAAATGGAGACTTTTCTCTGAATCAAGATTATTATAGGAATAAAAGTGTGAACAGTTTTTATTAATATGAATTGCTACACCTAAGAACATTTTATATGTTGTTCACTGTGCCAAATGCTTTATATGAACTGTGACATCATTTTATCTTGAAAGTAGTCTTATCGTGAAGTCATCACCATACACAGTTGTTTTTTCTTTCTCTTTTTTATTTTTTTTTTGGCAGAACCAGGGATTGAACTCAGGACCCTGTGCTTGCCAGGCAAGGACTTATTCTACTGCGCTATCTCCCTGGGCCTGATCCACACTTTTCTGACAAGAAAAATTTGACTTAGATTCTTCAGTAATTTGTGCAGGGCCCCAGGGCTTCATGGAGAAGTGCTAAAGTTCCAGGAGCCTGGGAGAAGCTCCTTAGTTTCAAGAAAGCATATACATTTATTGATATTTTCTGGATGCAACTATAAGGGCATTGGCATGATTCGAGCTTCGTCTCCTGCCTAGAAGGCTGCTGAGTACAGAGGTGGACCTAAGTTAACTTGCTTTTTTTCTTAGACCTTTTCTGATCTGATCAAGATCCCAGTGACGGTTGCAGCTTCAATACTGGGTTAGACCTGTCTCTGAAATGAGAACACTCCCAGAGTCTCTAGAGCAGGCTTCATACCTCTACCGTGTCCTGCATGTCAGGATGGGGGCCTTTCCTTACAAGTGTTGCATGTACTCCAAGATGCCCTTGGAGGGTGCCCGCCCGAGATCACAGATGGAACTGAAGCTGTGTGCGCTGCATCTCCCCAGTCCATATGTGCCTGTGAGAAGACTGTACAGTGTGCACAGTGAGAGAGCAACAGCAGTGGCTACTAAGAAGAACATTTCTAAATATACTATGGTGGAAACTGCATGCACACAGCATCTGCTCCTCCAGCGTCGTGCGGCGCTTTATCTTGCTGTGCAGTAGCACTGACTCGGGGGAGCTGAAGCTGTTAAGCTTACTGCTGTGTAGTCTTGTCTTAGAGTCAGAAAGCAGTTTGATAAACTATTACAAAAGGAGATAAATATATCTATTTAAACAAGAAAATCGATATTTCATGCAAAATTTGCTTTGAATCTGGAATCCTTATCAATCATGTCGTTGGTACAGGTTTTCAATTGAGTGTATTTGTAAATTTTCCTAATAGCATCTCATTGCTAATTTATAGAAATTAAAATATTGTGAGGCAATATTATGGCCCTCCTATGACAATACATATGGCTTAGGCAAATATTGAGAAATGTTCTTGGATGTTTTAAGTCTGACATTTAGAGATTGGGTGGCATATAAAAACCACTGCCAAGGTGACATCATATTTTCTACTGATTCTGGGAACTAATTAAAGCAGCAAACCCTAGCAGTTGCAGCTCTTATATGAATGTCATTTTAAGAGGGCTTTGATTATTGCAAATTGACCCAGCAGTGATGTATGAAAAATGAGATTACCTAGCACCGACTCCACGGGGTGGGCGTCTTCAGGCTCCTCAGAGCTCCATATTTGCTACCAACCCCTGGTGCTAGATACGTGTGGGCCAGCCCCAGGACTGGGGTCCCCTGTCAGCCACCCGTCTTTGCCGTAGGTGCCACTTCTGCGGGTGATGGCAACAAGGCAGCTGTGCTGGTGTTTGTCCATTAAGGAGCAGTGCCTGAATGACAAGGCTGTTTGTGGACCTGGCACATAAACATGGCCGGCTGCCGTCGGAGCTCCTGTGGATTCACAGGGCAAATGCCAGAGAATTAATTGCATCTCTTGGTCTGTGGTGGAGCTGGTAAAATGATGGCTGTGTCTTGAGAAATTGTAGTTTGGCCTTATTACTTGTACCTTGCTGGGTTTAAATGCATTTTTAGTAATTATCAGGATTGTATCATTTTGAAGTTTTGAATGAAGTGCATTGTACTTTCCTAGAATGCATTTCAAGACTTTATCATTTCTGTTGACCTGTTATCAAGAGACACAAAGTTAGGAATAATTGTTAAAATATTGGCTATACCCTTGATCTCTTTTAAACTTGTCATAATGAGTTGTCAAATTTGTATATTCTGTTTATTTAAGAATATTTAATAACATCTCTTCATTTTCTCCCCAGATGTATAGGACTGCTTATTTGCAAATTAATTAGCAGTCTCATAATCTTCCAGAAAACTTGTGATTCTGTAACCCTAACACTGGAGTTGAGAATGTGATTGTTAAATGAAGCACAGCGCTGAAATATAAATCAATTTTATTTGTGTTGGACATTCCAGGTCTCACAGTACGTGTAATGTAAATTTATCACTATCTGATTTCAGTTCTTTTTGTTTTAGTACATAGTCATTAATGAGATTATCTTTTGATGTGAAATTTAACAAAATTTGTCATTGGCATCTCTTTTTTTCCCCCCTCTTAGATTTACTCTATATCAGTCAATAAAACCTTTGTTGCTTTTTGCAAAAAAAAAAAAAATGCTAATAAACAGAATCTTGCCTCAGGGCATCTGGTTTACAAATTGCTACTTGGCTCAACCCTTAAGGAGAAATTGTTAATGGCTGGAGGGCAAGTAGCCTTTCTCCCTAGGTGTTCCCCTGGCTGTATCACCATGCCCTGGGGCCTGCAAGCTTCAGCTTCCTGCTCTGCCAGGCCTGGGGTTATACCTGCTGCTTCGGGGTCGTGGATCCTGAGGGGCGGAGCCTGCTCCAGTTGGAGAATTGCTGGTCTGCCAGCACTTTGCTTCTCTGGTCTTGGAAGTCTTCACATAGGAAATAAAGGCAGGGTTGTGATTTCTACGTGGACCAAACAGATAGCAGCACATTCCCCCAGTGTAGGATTCCTTATTTTCCTTTTCTAACACTGATAGTCAGATCCAAATTTCATCATTTATCCTGCAATATTTAAGTATGATAATAATTTTTTCTAGTAAATAAACTATGAAAGTACTGCCTAGAAAAATGCCTGTCATTTTTATTTTTTTTTGTCATGGTCCCTAACATTAAAGACAAAAACAAAAACAAAAGCACAGCTGTGCCCCTTCTATCCTGTAAGATAAACCTATGCTCTAGAACCTCACTTTTGCTTGTAAGTGGGACTGTTGGTAGGACGGCCAAGGCCTTTTCAGCGTGTGCATTGTTTGCTTTGTGGCCTGTAATGGTTCCTAAGGAACTCTCAGCATGGGAAGTTGTAATTACGCAACTAAAAAGTCCTAAAGTTTTTCCCACGGTTCATAACAGCACCAATGTGTAAACATGCAGTCATATTATTTTAAGGTTATATTTATTCAATAGGTCACGGCAATTTAAAAAATTCTCTATTTTTTAAGGTATACAGAGGATTCAACAAAGAGAACATGTTATACCGGCTCACACTGTAGAAATGGATCTTGTAATCCATTTTTACATAAAACGACATTTGTGTGTTCTGATATTAGTTTAACATAGGATAAAACGTGCTTATGAAACAGCTTCTGCGATGGCTCAACATTATTGATAAAGAGCTGATTTCAGTACAGACGCCCCGTGTTGAGCCCGGGAGCTCTTGCCGTGTTCTCGCCATGCACTGGAGGCCTAAAGATCAAAGCTTTGCTTCCACAGGCCTCCTTTAACCTCCCAAATGGTGGTGACAGCCCTGAATGCACGGAAGTTGTGTTTGAAGAGTGAGAATGACACAGATTATTGGCTGACAAGGCTGACCTGCTAAACAAAGGCTCACAGGCTGTATCTGATGACTTACCAGACGGTGTGAACGTGTTGTTTCTTCTGCATTGTAGGGAGTGCTCCAGGAGATATGAAACTGATGAAAGAAAGGCACCTCTGGCAGGGATAAAGACATGTAATGTATTACTCCATGCTGTGTACCAAGCTGTGTTTTCTAATGCTATCTTTTTCATTTTCTGAACTTACTTTGCAGATAAGGAAAGTGAGGGCAAGAATGTGGACAGTAAAACCTGATTTCCCCCAGTACCTGTGGCTGCTTAGGGGAAAGCACTTCATGGAGTGTGGAGGAATCCAGATCAGTTCTCACTGAGACACATTGGAAGAAATTCTGCCTTTGGTGTCGAGCTTGGATGAGAATGTAGGCTGATAGACTCCATGTCAGACGGTGCAGACTCAAACAGAGCCATAGTCAGAAAATAGCAGTCAGAAGACAAGCAGAAACGCGGGTCCATGCACTACTGGAGAGCCAGCTTGGAGGGGCCGCTGAGGGCAACAGCTGGTGCTGTGGGGCCAGTGGGTGTTGGGCTGGAGCCTTTTGTAGCCAGGGCCGGCAAGCAGTGTAATGGGAGTGGCTGCAAGGACCCCGAGCGCTAGAACAGGCGCGGGTACGATTGGACTGTGTATCTGTAGGCATACATGAACAGGTCTGTGGTTAATGATGATGTGTGTGCCTTTAAGTTCCTCGGGTGTCAATGTGTTGTTAAATGAAGCATTACCACCCAGTGCATGAGTACAGTGCATAGCTTAGTAAGAATTAAGTATTTACTTTTGAGTTGCATGAGCAGTTCACCTCAGAAGAGAAGTTGTAAGAAATTTAATAAAAAACAAAGTAACTTCTTTTCTTTTGAGTCACTATGGGACTTCAGTGAATACATTTGTCCCACATGGATAGAGGTGGGGGAAACAGCTATCCCTATGCAGGCATGTGATGAGTTAGGGGAATCAGTGTAGCTGGTCATGGCAGTGGTAACAGAGACACTCCTGGGAGTTACTGTTCGTCCAGTGTTGCTGTTACCTTGTGTTATAGGCATACTAGGCACACCTTTTCCCTAGACCTGTAAGTTGCAGTGCTTTATTTTAAAGACACAGTCCCATTCTAAACTGACATGAGTCCCTGTTGTCCCCCAGCACCCTGGGGAGTATGCTGTAACCCCTCTATTTCCTCTGAAATACTCTCACATTCATCTCTCCAGGAAAACAAGGATCATCTAGGTATTTGGCTGTCTGCTTTTGAAAAACAAGCTGCGCTTTTTATTTGGTTAACACAGCATGCCTGCTCCTCCTCCCCTGCAGGGAGCATCCGGGAAGCATGAAGTGAGGCCCCGAGAATTCCGCTGAACCTCCGCAGAGCGTCTTCACACCTGCCTGCTGAGGTTGAAGGGAAGGATGTATGGATTGCAAATTGTAGTTAGATACTTCTTGAACAGTTTTTGCAAAAAATAAAAGTAAAAAACAAACAAAAAACCCCACCAATGTTAGAAAACAGAGTTCCCAGAAAGAGAAAATGTGGGGTTGGGGGTGTTGATTGAATGGAAGATCAACTGTGTTCTAGCGCATCTAGTCGCAGTGCCCCTGTTCATCTGCAGCAAACTTCTTGAGCTTTTCATACGTGGAAAACTGATGTCTCTTTTCTATTCCCTTATCTCCTTTCTCTTTCACCTTTTGTAAATTTTTCCCCTTCAATTTGTTCTTACTGAGGATCAACCTCTTTCAGGAAGCCTGGTACAAAATAGCTGGCATGTGGGGCCCCTGCAGCCTGCCAGGTGCTTGCCTAGTGCCTTAGCAGAGCCTCTTGCCACCCGGCCATGGCTGAGGGGGTAGCTCCGCGCAGACCTGCTGCCAAGGAGGGCGACCGACAGGAGACACTGTGAGGGCACTGGTGAGCTCCTCCTGACGCTCTCCACATCATGTCTGCTCTCCTTAGCGACTGCCCATGAGCTGTGGTCATATATGTGCTAGGTTTACAGGTACCACCAGAGTCTCCACATCTTCTGTTGACTTCTGATGAAAGCTTTGAATGAATAAACTGTAACCCAAGAAGCAAAGCAAAATTTTGTAGGTGCAAAATTGGAGTATTCAGCGCTAATGCTCTAAAAGTGGTTATTCTTACTGCAAGCTCTTATCTACAGGAAGCCTCAGTGACATGAGTAGGGCCTCAGCTCTGAGGAGACCAAAGGAAGCTCTCACAGTGAAAGAGCCTTAGGGGTGGGTATTAGAATAGCATGGGTTTGATCTTGTAACTGAATTTTCATCACCCAGTCTATGCATAATCTGAAGTGATCTGTGATTCTTTTAGTTAGGTTTGCAGATAACTGCAGCAATAGCTAACTGAAGTGGACTTCAGGTGTACTCATGTATACCCCTCAATGTTCTCTGTTGCTTCCAGTGCAGTTTCACTTTGCACCACCTTATTTTTTATGAAGGAAATCTAGGAATTTTCCTTGGTATCAGCACACTGGACATTTGGATACTTAAGGTAGAGAGAGGGACAAAGTCCTTGGTGTTGTGTTGGTCCATTAGTTCAGCTGTGATCAGTCCATCTCGCTTGTTGGGACTCTTCCTGGGAGCCACAACCAGCCAGGCAGCTGATCTGCACCAGGCCTTGTGGCCAAGAAGATGCTGCCTGCAGGCAGGCAGGCTGGTCTGTGCCTCTGACCCTTGCTTGCCTCAGGTTTCTGCTGAACCTGCGCCCAGGCTGGAGGGACAGCGAGAAAGTGTGCTCCAGGTAAATCTCTCCACGTCCTTGATGTTGGATTCATTTTCCTGCACTGATCCTTCTGACTCAGCTGGGAGGTGGAGACTGATTGACAGGGTTCATGATGTGGTTGTCGTTATTGTTTGGGGAAACAAGAAAGGTAAATGATAAAGCTATGCTTCATGAAGAAGTCCTGTTCCTAGCTTCTATGCATACTCTTTCATCCCTCATCTATGAAGAGCAGAGCATCAAATAACACATTATAACCATTTGAAGACAGGCATTGCCTCCCCCTGGCTGAGGGTGCATTTCCTTTTTGTTGTTTACTTGTGTGCTTTCTTTTTCATTTGTTATTGTTACTGAAAGTAGAAGGGCATCAAAGAGAGCTCGCTCGCGTGCAGTACCGTGTCTCTGATCTCCACAGCCTGCTGTCATTATTGAGATGCAGTGAGACCTCAGTTGGTACCCATGTTGTAAGCTTTATGTGGTCAGCAGTTTGGACATGGGGTTTCTTAGAGAGTACTGCTCAGGGATCGTGATTCCCCTGTGTAAGGAATCAAGGGCACCATCATTTCATTCCTGGACTCCTAAGTGTAAGACTGTACGTATCACCTCCTGTGGGGACCATCAGTGGGGTCCCCACTCCTGTGGGGCAAACCCCATTTTGTGGCATAGAATCTAAGGACAGATCTGTTCCATTACAAGAGAATGGAAAGAGACTCCAAGGGAGGGAGCGGCGGCTACATTTGGGGAGTCAGGGCTGAGGGGGCATCAGAGTCGATCATGAGTGAGGTGAGCAGGGGTGCCATGTGGCCCTCCAGGGGACAGCACGCCACAGGAACAGAAAAGGCCCCGAGGTGGAAATGAGCTTGAGCAGGCCAAGTTCTTGGAATGTTATGGGAGTAAAAATTAGACCTGGCGAGCATATTTGCCATGTAAGTGTTCTGTATTAGCCTGTGAAACACAAAGGTGGGCTGACTGAATTCTAGTTAACTTCTCAGAAATGAATCGCTTGTAGAGAACAATTAGTAAAAACATTGTATTAACTTCTTAATAATTAAAATTTTATATGGCAATCTCCAGGGAAATTATCTTTGCTATTGTTAAGGCTTTATGGCATTTTTATAGTCATTTGTACTGTAAGAATGCTTTCACATTTTTCCCTGTGCTTTTTAATTAAGTTAAATGAATTGTCATCTGAAAAGATCAAACATTCTTAGGACCATTTTAGTGAAAAAGGGAAAAACAGTCTTAAAATTGCTTAAATTGTCAATAGGTCTAATAGCTTCTTTCAGTGTGAGCAATGCATTATTATTGAGAAAGTAGAAAATGTCTACTTTATCATTTATGAAATCAGTCACTTGGAAATTTTGGTAATTTTACCCTGATGCCTGAATTTTTTCAAAGCAATAAATATTACAAAAGTTTTAGAAAGTCATTAAATGCTAATAAAAAGTTGTATCACATACATTATCAGCATAGATGTCTTTAATTTCAATTTATTCTGGAAGACTTGATGGAAAGACAATTTTAGGATGACATTTATTTTAGTCAGAAACAATTTTATGCTCTTCACTAAGGTACCGCAAAATCTCTGGATTTTTTCCAGCTGTACCTTATAGTCTTCTTTTTAATTTTTATGATTGATTTAAGTGATTACTATAATTCACTTATGTTATATAATCATCCTATAGATAAAATATATCCAAATATTAATGAATATAATGATTCTAAAAGTTGCTTTTAAAAATAATGAGACCAATATTTTTGGGAATAAACCAGGATTTAAAATGGCTTACTGTGTGGTAGCTAGAGAACCTCCCCAGGGACCGTGGTACACCATGATTCTGTCCCAGATCACTGTTTTTGTGGCAGCAGGGACCATGGTTGGGGAGACAATGAGAAGACAGATGCTGAGGTCTCCTGAGAAGATAGCAGGGTGCTGGTCGGTTACAGTGGTGGGAAGGATTTAAACTATGCAATCTCTTGACATTCACAACTATTCAAGACAGGATTTCTAGAAATTTAAATTACAGAGTGCACCAAAATATCTTTTCTTTTGTGCTTTATTTGACAAATAGTCATTCTTTTCCTAAAAATGTATTTGGTTGTTATAGGCTCTCACTGTACAGATTGGGCTCATAGTGACCCTCTTGTTTTCTGCCTCCCCAGCGCTGGCATTATAGGCATGCGCCACTATGCCCGGACTCTGTGGGCAGGGCTGGCGTGGCATGTGGTGCAGGGGATTGAGCTGCGGGCCCTGCACTTGCCTAGGCTTGCCTAAGCAGGCGCTTTAGCCAGCCTGCTTATCTCTCCCACCCCAAGACAAATAATGTTTCTTTATAAAATGGTGGAAAATAAGTCACTTTCCAGGCACCATGGAGGGTACCTAAGGCCCCCCCCAGTGCAAGCGCATGCTGTGAGGTGTTACGTGTGTCAGACACTGCTCCTGAAAGGTGAGGCTGGAGGAAGGGTTCCCTGTTCATTTCACTCTAGATATTTGCTCTTTTGTTCCCGTTGCTCTCTGGTATCTCTTCTTTCTCCATATTCTAGGTCTTTTCCTTCTCCCCGCTGCCCTCCATCCTCATCTGATTTTTGCCTTGTCTTCCTCCTATGGTTAGTGTACCACTCTTAAAAGAACTATTAGGATAATTGCTCCAAATCCATCAGGTCTCATTCCTTCCTAAACTTAACCTAATCTTCTCAGATACTCCAAAGGCTTCAGGAGGAAACTGGGATCTTAGCAAATGCACTACTCAGACTTTTCTGCAGGCTTTCCTGTGGTAGACCAGTGTTTCCTCACGTTCAAGGTCAGTCTTTTCCTTGAATCACAATCATGTCTCTCTCTCTCTCTCTCTCTCTCTCTCTGTCTCTCTCTCTCTCATTTGCCTCACCCTTTCTGCACTGTTTTATTTTACTGTTTTAATTCCTCTTTCTTTGGTAGCCCCACTTAGGTTTTCACTCTTGCCATTTTTTTCTTATTGATAAAATTCTCAGTTTTGCCCATGGGGATTCACTATACGACTGTGACCTTTTTAAAGCACCATATGCGTAAATTTTCTCCCATTCCTATGTTGATTTTCTTCTGAGCTCCAAAGTGTCACGTGTGTTCCCTAAGAAAGCTGGGGAGACAGGGCTCTGGAATTTGTGGTGTGTAAGCAGCTCCTGAATTGTCCTTACTCTTCCTCCTGAAGTCCCTGGTGCGAGGCGCCTCTTATCCTTCACCCCCGTGCATACCTATTCTCCCTTGGAATATTTCGCTGCCTTTTCTCTAACCTATATACTGCCCTACCTTAAAACCTGTAAATGATCCCTGATGTTATCAGGCAAATCCCTCATGTTATTATTTTCTTCCATAGAGTATTATGTCTTTATTTGGCTTATAATCTGTTCTTATTTGTTTATAATGTGTTCTCTATCCTCTATTTTTTTATTTTTATTTTTGAGAGAGATGAATCTTCACATCTTCACTTGATCATGAGGGATTTAGCTTGAGCACTTACTGTTCTCTGAAGTTTTCTCTGAGCATACTCAGTCCCAGCTCTTTCTTCCTGCTGGAGCTGTAGTTAGGAAGATGCCTTAGGCTTCTTCTGGGGAAGACCATCCTCCCATCACTAGCGGTTTCCCTGAGCTCCGCCTGAGGGATCCCTCTGGTCCCCTGAGGCTGTGCACCCTTGGGGCGTGGCTGTGATAGAACCTGCATCTCTAAAGCACCAGCATCACCCAGACCTGCTGCAGCTAAGTACAAATTGCCTAGGGTATTTTTTCTTAATGTCAAAAATGAATGTTGCCATGCTTTTTCTTGATTCTAAACAAGATGCCCCCAGTTGAGTTATCTCAGTAAAATATGCAGTTTTCTCATAACATCACAGATTTGATGAATGGGAATAGACAGCATAGAGGTTTACAAATTAATCAAATTTCAAAATTATTTTTGCCTCTCTCCCTCTGCTCTGCATTACCTGAAGCTACACAAAGTGAGATTTGATGATAGAGGAAATTACTCCCTGGTGTCCTCATTCCAGCCGGTTCCTGTTTGATGTAGAAGTAGTGACGTCACCACAAGCTCCCCAGTTCTGATCCATATTAGAAAATAGTAATCATGGTAAAATAACAAGAGAAATCTTTTGATCAGCGTTTGTATTTTGGAGATGGTAATTTTAAGATAAGATAAAAAGATAAACAGAAAAAAAGCAAACTGAACACATATAACAGTTCATCAAGAAAAATTTTCTTATCCCAAATAAATTGTTATTCATTAGTCATTTCTAAATCTTGAAACATCCAAACAACATCCAGTAAAGGTAGCTTATTGAATTCCAGATGTAAAGCCTTTTAAAGATATATTGCAAAATGAGAATATAGGCCATAGCAGAAGGGAAGAGAAGCACTTTGGAACTGAAATTCGCTCTCAGTGTCTTTGTCATTGATGTGGTGACTATAGACTAGATAGATACATATTTGCTCTCTTGACCATGACAGTGTGTTTTCAGGGTTCAGGATGAACTGGCTACCCATGTGATCACTGGCTCTCTACAGCTGTCAGTCCTGGAAAGGACAACGCTGTTTATCAATAAGACTGAGCAGCCGCAGGCTGTGGGGCTTTCCCTCTGCACTGTTAGCCACTCATAGAAGGCCAAGCTCCTGTGGCTGTGAGCTGATTTGAAGTGACCCCATTACCTCAACACTCTTGCTTCACTTGATGGAAAATTCAGAGTTCTTGTAAGTCTGCATAGTCACTTTCCTCTGAAGAAGTATGGCAGCTAGGGCTGTCTCTTCAAAGTTGCTGGGTGTCCTTTGATTTTTGTCATGGCTACTCAAAAGCACTGACTTTTCCTGAAGACCACCCAGGAACAAGTCCTTGCTGTGCTAAGTGTGTGCCGTGAGAACAGCCCCTTGCTGGGGTGGGGTCTGGAGGGAAACTAAAAGGAAAGACCACTGCCATCAAGTCTTCATTGCATACAACACTGGCCTTGTTTAGTCAAGAAATGGACATGGATAAAACCAAGTGACTTTAAATGTGTCCCTGTAGATATTGCAGTTTACCCTGCTCTTGTCAATGTGGCAACACCATGTCCTTCCTGTTCCTTCTACATATGAACTGTTGATGTGCAGTGGAAGTGAGAAAAAGCAGGTAATGATTGCTGCAGAGAGCCAGTGAACACGGAGCCCCCTTAGCACCAGTGGCTACCTGTCCAGCCCGAATATATGGGAAACAGCCAGTGTTTTCTGCTTTTGTGATAACTGGAAATATTTGTCAAAATGCCATCATCTCTGTAGCACTCTATGAGGAATAACAGGAGTTGGGAAAATAGCAGGGCCCCCAAGAGCTCAGGTCCCAGATTCAGGAATTTCCACCACACTTGACAATTAGGCTTTGACTCTTCCCACCAGGTGATCATCTGAGCGCTGGGTTGGAGGCGGGGTGCTTGCTGTCACAAAGCTTCCACGTGGGACGAGCCTGCTGTCAGGCAGCATAACTGCAAATCATAGGCCTGCACGTGGTGACGTGCTAGAGGACATGAGCAACCAGCCATAGGAAGGCTTGGTAGGGCAGGGCGGCGGCGTGTGCTGCAGCTCAGCTTCCAGCTCAAATGGGGTGGGGTGGGGGGTCAGGAACACATGAAAATGCTTAGGCAATGGAGAGTTGTACAAAAGCTGAAGGGTAGAGGATAGCAAGCCATTTGGAATTTCTGGGGAGCCAACACTCTCTCTAAGAAGAGAAATTCTGATGCGGTCACTTCCTAGGTTTGAGAGTGTGAGCAAAGACTAAACCTTCTTCTCTAAACCTTGATCTCCTCATCTGTAACGTGGGGACCATAGCTATAGCCACCTCCCGAGACTACTGTGGGGTGTAAGTGACATGCTCCCCAGATGCGCAGTCAGCACGGAAGGAACCATAGCTGCCTCCCAAGACTGCTGTGGAAACATCATCAACAGTGGAGGAATGACGCTGTCATTGGAAAATTCAGAGTTTTCATTTGATATCTCTGTCCAGAGCGTTTTCCTGTTGATTGGTGCCATGCAGTACGTTTTGTTTGAGATAGTCAGCTGGCCAAGATGCAAACATCTATTGCTGCCGAGGCTGTAAACTTATGTCAAGTGCTCAACCATCAGAGCAGAGAAGCTATGCGAAGTCTTCTCACTTTCGATGTACCAGTTTGCTGAAGTTGGTTATGTAGCTGAGTGCAGGTACCGTCATCTCCCCATCTCTGTTCCAAGTTCCCAGTCCTCAGAAGCAACTGTTTTCAACTTTTTCAGCTGTTTCTCTTCGCATTTGCTTTGTATATCTAAGGGGCATGCTTATATTTCTATTGCTGGAAGTTTCATTTTTAAATATTGTTAACTTCTCCCTATGAGAAGGATTTGGCTTTTTGCCATCATGTGTGTATGTTTTCCTTTGCCTCATTTTGTATTTGGCATCGTACTTTCAGATAGACTAGCGTGGATGGTTCGTACTGTAGTGTGTGTGGTACTGGGCATTGAACTCGAGGCCTGGCATGTGCTCAGCAATTGCTCTGCCATGGAACTGCAGCCCCAGTCCTTGTGCTGTGATTAGAAATGCTGTTCACAAATGAACCACACATAGTTGTCCTCCTTATGCTTTTGTTCCCTCTTGTGTTTTATTACTTCTTTCCATCAATTGACCATGGCTTGCCCAAATTCTCCTCCAGAAATAGAAATTTCCGAGCAACACAGGCGTCTGTGTGTTGCCTCCAAAGGGAACCCTCACGAGGCAGTGATGCGGCCCGTGCTCCAGGCTGAAGGTCTGCTTGCACCTGCCATGAGTACGCCGCCCGGCACAGGACCCTAGTACAGCGCTGCCTCCTCTCAGGATGTCAGAGTTCTAGTCTTTAGCTGTTGATTTTGCTGTTTAAATGTCTGGTGCTGTTTTTATTTTTAGTATTTATTTATTTATTTATTTAGTGGAAACGTAGACTGAACTCAGGCCCTTGCGCTTGCCAGGCAAGTGCTTATTCTACTGAGCTATCTCCCTGGCCCTTGATTTTGTAAATTAAACATCTCATTTTATTTCAAACTAGAAGTGTCCAATTGCTAGTACTTTTGTTAAGAAGGCCAGAGTTTGCATGGAATGTGAATTCATGTCTGATTTGCTTGTTGTGGCCGCATGGGAAACACTGTCACAAGATAGCTTCTGTAATTTGTAAGTCTCTCTTCTCCCTTTTTCTCTCCCTCCTGTGTCGTAGCCTGCTGCATCCCCATTCTGACTTTTTTGTAAGCTGTACACACTGCTGCTTCCCAAATGCCATCATTGCTCCGCTGTTGTGGCAGTGTCATCAATAATGACAATTATTTTTGAATAGTAATTTTATAGCTTTTATGTTGCAGAACCTGAGGGGAAGATTCTCGTGTGTGCATTGTAGTAGGATGCGCCTGGCAAAAACTGAGAGAAAGGAAGGAAACTGCTCTAGAGAGGGAAGGAGGCTGATCTGGGTGTGGCATCGGGTGTGGTCCCCCCCCAAAGCCTCAGCCCTGCAGAGTGCGGCTCAGCGCTATTCTGCTGATGGCAGCAGGTGACGCTGCCCACACTGTTGTGGGCTTTAGTTTTTGCCTCAGGTTATCTGAAGACAGTGTAACTTCCCAGGCTGTCAGAGACCTGATGCTTGCTGGGACCCAGCAGCTGGAGGTGACTCTTCTGAACAGCCATCAAAGTAGCTGTGGCACAGAAAGCACACCAGGAACTGGTGTGCACAGCAAGGGCTGCAGGACCTTGGGGGACACAGGTGTACCATGGATGCTTCTGCCATTGTTTGTAAAAAGTAGCTCTGATGGGCAGCATGGACCCCATGACCCTAAGGAGCCAATGAAGAAGTGCTGATCTCTTAGCACACAGAAAGCAGGATGATGGTGTCTCCATCAGTCTCTCCTTGCCCTAAATCATATGACACTAGCTTTTAATCATGAAGGAATAAAACAAAAAAAATGTATGTGGGTCCCATGTCTATTTATTATCTGAAAGCTCATCATGAAATTCTTTTCTCAGTACTAGGGATTCAACCCAGGTTTTTGCACGTGCTAGGCCAGGGCTCTGCATTGAGCAATATTGCCATCTAATTATAGAACTCTATAATATTTTTAGCTCATTAGGAAATGGATCTTTAATATAATACCTAGAGTCGTTTTTGGGCAATCAAATGTTCTTCCATCATACATTTTTTCTGAACACCTTCGTACTTTCAACTAGCATTTGTTGCAGGTGTAACTTGAAAAAAAAAAAAAAAGATAAGTAAGATCTCTACTTTCAGGGCACACATACATGCTAGTGGAATGAAGCAAAGAAGTGAGTGGACATGGGAACCCCGGGTGAGTACCGTGCAGAAAGCAGATGGAGTGAAATGAGATGTGGAGCCAGCTAGTTACCTCAGCATGTTCATGGAAGACCTTGCTAGGAGTTAACACTTATGCCAAGGCATGAATGATCAAAAAGCTTGGCAGGGAAATGTCTTCTTCCAACAAGTGGGAGCACGGGCGCTTGGGGGACAGAGAGCTTGGGTGTGTAAGGGTGCCCAAGCAGATGTGTTTGAAGTGTCAGAGCAGACAAAGAAGATACTTTTCAAAGTCACGCAGGGCTGAGGACTGAAGGACCTTTGGGGCCATGTCGAAGGATTTCATGTTTTTCACTCTCTGAGTCTCAGGAAGTCACTTGAGAATGCTGAGCATGATACTGACCTAGGTTCTTTATATTTCTGAAGAGTCCTTTAAAATTTTTATGGAAAATGTGAGCAGGAGTAGAGACAGGGAGACCACATAAGATGACATTTTTAGTCTGCCTTGAGAAATTGGAGTTGAAGAAAAATAGGCACAATGGAGATTGGTGTGGGTGTAGAGTTAATTGATAGGTGTAGTACACCTGATGAGGGACAGGCGCGTGTGAGTTCCGCAGTCTCCAAAGGGTGGGAGGACAAGCTGGGGAGGTGGTGGGGAAATTTCTGACCTTATATCTGAAAAGAATCCTACAGAGTTGCGTATGAACAGGGTATTAGTGAAATCATCCTCTCTGGAGTTGAACTGTAAATGTATACCTTTTGGATTCTTGGTGCTGCGTTAGTGGCAATTTTTGCCTTTTCTCTGCCTTTATAATTTGCTGATTTTTTTTGACAAATGAACCAGGAAAATATTTTTCTTCCTATTGCACCATCTGCTCCCTTTTACGTCCTTTCACAAAAATTCTCAACGGGACCATCTTGTCTCTTGGGTGGCAGTCCACTGCTGGAGGGCTCTGCCACCCAGATGTGAACACTGGCCCCTACGTGACGATCCGTGCTGGCCCCATGGAGAGTGTTTCACAGAGCATCTGCAGGGCTTCCAGAGGCGCTGCTTCCCTTTTCCCATCCGCTATCTCACGCTGGACTTCTGAGCTCTAGGTTACTATGTCATTGATTATGCTGTATCTGCAACTCAACTGACTTATACATTATTTGGGATTTAAAAATCGCACAAGAAACAAACCGAGTTGTCTGGCCAGTCAGCGCGCCCTCATGTCTTTGCACGCTGGTGCGTGCCCTCATTTGCCTGCCTGCCTCCCGCTGCACCGCGCCCTGCACCAGGAAAGGCCCAGCACAGGACCTGGGAACTGTGCACTGTGGTTCACGTGCATTTTGGCAGCCGGGAGGATGAGGGTAGCTCTCAGTACAGAGCCCAACGGGGCTTGTTTGAGCACTAGGTGAAATAATTCCTTACAAGAAGAACTATTAAGTGCAGTTTTAAAATATAACTTGCTGCAGCAGAAATGTATTTTTTCACAATTATTGATACTCATTACAATGAGACAGAGTAATATTATACAGGAAAAAAGGTTCATAAAAGTTGAATGGCCTTATAAAAATGTTTTTTTATCATTTCTTTTGATAATAGAAACATGTCTACTATAGAAAATTAGAAAAATGCATAATGTTGTGAAGGAGATTTAAACAGCTTGTAACCAACAGGGGGAATAAGCTATTATTACTACTATTGGATAATTCTTTGATCATTTCTCTGCATATATATTTATATATGTATATATACATGTCTGTCTATAAAATATATGATTAATATGTATGATTGTGCAAAGAATTTGATAATTGATGCCATTTGCATCCCTCTTTTCCATATAATTGCAGGCACACTGGAGAATTTAATGACTGCATTACGCTTTCTGTAGCAGCATGTATGTTTCTGTTTCCCTGTTTGGGGCTCTTAGATGGTTCTGTTATTTTTAGAATTAGAATTATCCTGCAGTAATAAGTGATGCCGAAACGAGAAGCTATATAAATACACAGTTAGCTGGTTACTCTGTTTATTACCTTCCCATTAATTCCTAAAATGGAATATTTTGATTGAAATGTATGGGCATGTGAAAGTTTCTCCTGCATATTCTTAAATACCTTTCTAAATGCATAGAAATATGAATTTTGAACAGTCTTCCAACTTAATTTCTAAATACAGTTTTGTTTGGTTTATTTTACTTTGTTTATTGGTTAGATTAAACATTTATTCATCTGTTATTTTCTAATTCTTTTTTTTTCATAAATGGCCTGTCTATATTTTTAACTTGTATTTCTGAGTAGTGTCTTGTTTTTTGTGATGTTAATATTTTAATTTTTAGATTTAAGGCAAGTGCACTTTTCTCTTAATTTTGAATGTATTTTCCACTTGAGCTTTGCTTTACATTTTTCCTCAACATCATTGATGTGTGTAGGTCTTGAGATTTATACATTAAACCTTTTGTTTCCTTTGCAATTTTATCCATAGTTTTATTCTTAGGATACATAGTGTTGTGAGAAATACTTACTTCTGTATCTTTATTTAAAATTTTAGACCAAAGTAGCTGAGCAGATTAAAGCACCTGCAAGTAGTTGCAGGGGCCAGCGTTTGATCCCCGGCCTGCTCTGCTTGCCCTGCCCCCGGTGTGCGCTGAGACAGCAATTGAGACTGAGCGTAGTGGTGCGCACCTGTAATCCCAGCTCTCGGTGGCTGTAAACAGCCGGGTCACTAATAGTCCAATCTTGTAGTGAGATCCTGAACACACTGCAGACCCTTCCCTAAAATACAGAAAATAAAGTAAAATTTTAGGCCAGTTATAATTTATTCATTTTAGAGTTTTGGATACTCCAGAACTGAATGTCTTTGAGTTTCTGTGTTCAGAAACATCTTTAGCATCATTTGCTGAATAATCAGACTTTTCATGAAATTTCTTTTACTATTGTTTTTATTACTGTAGTTATTACTACTAGTAATAATTGCTGTTATTATTTTTACTATGTATTATTGCATAGCAACTCATGGAACTTCCAGGCCTGTCAAATCCCTTTCCAGCCTGTCCCTTCTGGAGTGTCACTAAGTGGATAGAGTTGTTTCAGCGTGCGTGTGACTGCACACTGCTCGGTTTTCTGATGTGTTAGCTTTGTTAGTCTACCAGAGAAGTCGTTCTCAGAACCTTCTTTATTTTTCTGTTTGGAATTTCAGTGTTTTACATTTAAAATTATTATGAAATTCCTAAAGTCTGCCAGTTTATTATTATTATTATTATTTTTGTATTTTAGGGAAGGGTCTACAGGATGTTTAGGGTCTCACTGCGTAGATTGGACTTGTGGTGATCCGCCTGTTTACAGCCTCCCAAAAGCTGTGCCACCATACTCACCTCCCCCAGGCATGTGCCACCATGCCCAGTCTCAATTGCTGTCTCGCTGCACCCCGGGAATCGAAATCCTGGCCCCTGCACCTGCTTGCAGGCACTTTAATTTGCTGAGCTATTTGGCTGACTCAAGTCTACCAGTTTATACCATCATCCAATACACTATATTTCTTTGTTCCTTCTTAATTACTTTTCAATTCTTGCATAAAATTCTTGAACGTTATGTGTACTGCATCCCATTGTTTTTTTTTTTTTTTAATGTTTGACAATTTGTAACTATACTTATTTGTATTAAAACTTTTTTGATTCCTTCTTGTTTGAATTTTACACACATATTGTGCAGTGCAGGCTGCACGCGCGAGAGCCGCTGGGCTGAGGGTGAGACTTCATCTGGGCTGGAAGCCCGAGGACAGGAGCACGGAGGGCCACAGAGGCAATGCTCGGGCTCGGGCTGCGCAGGGTGCAGTGCACCGACCGTGCTGAGCCACATTGGGATGCGCCCGCATCTTCCCCTGGTCCACTAGCTCCAGGGGCAGCTTCTTCCATGAGTGGACTTCCAGAAAAGACTCCCACAGAAGCACGGTCTGTTCTGTGTCCAGGCTGGTGCATGTAGTCGGGCGTCACAGTGGAAGAAACGCCGGCAGTGTTAGCTTGTTGCCCTGTTTCCTTACGTGCTTGATTTTGCTTTTCCTTCATTTCAGTTTCCAAGCATGAAAGTTACTGAAGATGTCATTTTCTCCTTTCTAACACATCTGCTTCATGTCTGATACCACTGCATAAAATTTAGAATATTACAAAATAATAACAGTAATGTATTTTTATCTTGATTTTGCTGTAATAAATTTTTTTTATTATTTAAAAATAACAGTTTTCTGTTTCCTTCCTAAAAAGTATGTAAAATAAAGAAATATAATTTATTATATACCATTTTAGTTTCTACTTGATTTCTCACTTTTTAGTTGATCTGTTCTGTGGTATATTAGATGAGTGTATTTCTAAATATTGAACCATCATCGTAGATGGTTACATCCCTTCCAGGTCAAGGAGGCTCCTTTTTGTTCATTCATTATTGTTATTGAAATATGTTTGTACTTTGTGCAGTGCATGTATTCTTCTCTGAGTAGAACTTACCTGGGCATATGAGATGTGTGGCAAAGTGACTTCAGGCTGGCCCCATTCTCACTGTGGTGACAGTCAACATTTCTGGGCTGGGAATGTCAGGACTCCCTCTGCTTGGTCCTGTGCACTGTGAGGGTGGTAACACGGAACACAGGGAGCACAGAGCCGTCGCAGCAGAAGGCCCTGTACCCCCACTTCCACAGGCTTTGTGGCTCGTGTCTCACTTGTCTTATTTCTCTTATCTTCTTTCCAATTTTTTTGAGCAAGTTTTAATTTTACTTTTCATGATGGATTTGTGCTTTGTACAGTATTACTTAGGTGAGTTTTTGTTCATGGAATCAAACTAAGTAGCACGACCTTTAAAATTTTGAGAAGGGTTTCGAAAATTTTATTTTTTTGGATAGGTTTTAAAGAAATTTTTAATAATAATTTATTGTATTCTTTTTATTTATTAAATTTTAATTTGGGTTTTAGCTTGTATTAAAAATATTTTACACTATAACAGTATTTCCTGAAGCAACTTATCTCATAATTTAATTTAAAATATTTTCTGTTTTTGTTTTATTTTGAGACAAGGTCTTGCTTTGCAGTTGAGGCTGCCTGTAAGCTCACTTTGTCACCCAGGCTGTTCTCGAACTTGCAGTGGTCCTCCTGTCTCAGCCTCCCAAGTGCTGGGAGTACAGGTGTGCACCAACACACCTGCCTAAATTAATTTTCATGTGTGGAAACTTCATTTCTCACTGAGTTAGTCACTTCCTGGTTTTATTAAGTTTTACTGCTCTACTATTGTTTTTAAATCCTTTTAAATTCTCAGAACCTTTGTTCAGTCTTTTGTCAAGATCTCATGATGTGACTTTTAATCTTTTTAGTCACAGACTTAATTTTTTTAATCATTGGCTTTGTTCAGGCTTGAATCTTTGTGTGTGTGTGCTTGTGTATCTGTGTGTGTGTTTGTTCATGTGTGTGTGTATCTGAGCCGCAATTGCAGAAATGTTTTAACGTTTATTTAGGCCATGCTCTATAATTCATGTAACTTTTAAGCCCCAGACATGATAGTAGACTTACCCTAGTTCTGCAGCATGGTCCTGCCCACGCCTTCTGCTCTGCGTGCTGCCTGCCTGTTTTCCTCCTCCTTGAACTCTGTACTTCACCACCTCAGCTGCCCGCCTGTCCCTGCGCCCCCCCCCCTCCGGCTGCCGCTTCTCCCGCACCCTTTGCCCTGCCCGCCCAGCAGCGGCGCTGTCTGCAGAAGCTCCTGCCGCGCCGGGTCTCTTGACCTCCTCGGCAGCGCTGCTTCTTCCTACATTTGCCCAGTCAGCCCTTTTTCTTTTTATTACACTGCTGATTTTTTATTGTCCTTTTTTTGAAGTTGTTTTTTCATTATTTATCCATGAAACTTAATAAAACAATAGTAATAATACAGTAGGTGACTATTGGGACAGCTTATTGCATGTATTCCTTTCTAGGCACTGGCTTGTTTCCTAGGAGCTACATTGGTATTAGAAAATTGTCACAGTTGTCCTTCAGCTCATGATAAAATGCAACTCATTCTAAATTATCTAAATGATCTTCATGAATATGTGTTGCATCTATTGCTCAAGCAGGTGAGTTTTGTAGTTAAAATCATGGTTACCTTCTCTTTTAAGAATATTTTTTAATTTCAAATGTTTTATTAGTGTATAATTAGAAATAATGAACACAGTGTTGGTAGATTATTGTTATTATCTCATTCTATACATATGTATATACATGCAATATGTATCTATATCTAATATCTTTCTATCTATAGATATAGGTGTCTCATCTTGATTCTTTGTAATTCCTAAATACATAAGCCTAAAGGACAACAGTGATCCAAAACACACAATTCCTTATTTTATCTGGCATGCTGTGTCATAGCTTGTACCACAGCACAGCTATGTTGCCTGTGTACTGAGGCTTAAGAATACACACGTTCTTTCGCGCATGTAGCATTTGTGAAGCGACGTGGCACAGCCTTCTTCCTGGCACTCACTGCAGAGCCCCGCTGCTTCTGTGTGGCCTGCTAGAACCTGCTGTCTTGATTCCACCTTAGACATGATCACCACAGTGGTCGTGCTAGAAGAGAAGCGAAAGACAAAAGAGAGTGGACACTGCCACCCCTGAAATGACACATACCCCTTCTGCATAAATTTGCTGTAGGAGCCCTTAGTAGCTTGGGAAGACCTGCAGTGGAAGCCTTAGAATGCAGCTGGGCAGCTGCGGGGTACTCCCAGTTAAGAGAATGAACTCCACGGTCCACAGGCAGCTGCTCTTATGTACAGTGTCTACTTAAAGAACAGCATCATTTGGGTGTTTTTGTCGAGAGCAACTCTCAAAAGATGCCAGCTCAGAAATTGTACCATTGCTTTCATTTTGGAAGTACCAGTTACTTGAGACTTCCAGGAAGAGAAAATATTACTTATATTATATCTTAGTTACTTTTGTAACTGAGACAAACTACCTGACACCCAACAGAAAAGGGGAAAGGATTTACTTAGCTCACAGTTTGAAGTGGTTTCAGCCCATAATTGGCTGGCTCCAGGGCAGGTGGCATGTGGGGAAGGGGCAACCCTTCACAGTGGCAGGAGATAGCACAAGCAATAACAGGGAGACAGGACAGACCTCTGTCTGTCTCTCATACTGTATGCAGGGTACCTGCCCGAGGGTGGGTGTACACTTGTACCCTCAGTGCCAGGATCAGACAGAAATCCATCCCAAGCTCTCGATTCTTTTACCTCCCAAAAAGCCTAAGATTTCGTGAGGCTTGGGTGGGTTTTCTAGACACAAAACACAACATAGTGTCTTGTATAATTTATCTAGAAATGTTTTTGTTGAATCATCTGGGTGTAATGAAATCAAGTGCTGGTTTTCAGAAATAATAACCTTCAGGAATTAAGATATTACTTTCATCTAAGTTTTCACATTCATATTCTATTTTTTTTTTTTTTTTGCGGTATTGGGGATTGCAAAAGTTCTATTTAACATGAAGCCATCTTTGACAGAATGCCTGATATTTCTCTAAAACTGCCTCATTCAGAAAGTTTCTCTAGTGAGTTTTTGTGTGAAGGAAAAGAATAATTCTGCAGAGTTCCATCAAAGTCATAGTAAAGAATGGAAGTCTTTGTGCAAAAAAAAAAAAGTAAAAGGCAAACAAGGGACCCTTAGTGCTGTGCTGAATAAGGCATAGCTGGGGGCGAGGGAGAGGATTTGTGGAGATCAACAACCAGAGTTGGGGCCGGGGAGATGGCTCAGTGAAATAAGTGCTTCTCTGGCAAGCACAAGGGCCTGAGTTCAATGCCCGGTTCCATAAAAAACACAAAGCAAAACCATAAAAACAACCACAGTCACGTCACTCCGTTGAGAGAAAGGGTGACAGGGAGCACCAGTACTGACAGGAGTGAAAAGAGAATCTACAGTGAAGGCAGGAAAAGGTCCTTCAGGTTGGGATTTTGGGTCGCTCACCGGTAGACTCACATGGACCTTCCTTCTGAGGAGATCAAAGCTAAGTAATTGTATAGATAGTATGTTATCTTTCTCTCATAACCCACAGCTTCTTGAGTATGTGCATCTTACATGCAATCCTTCATGTGGTAATAAAAAGAATTGTGGCATTTCAAAGCATGAGATCATATGAGATGGGTTTCCAGTCACTGTCATGGCAGAAACTGAGATTGGCATTTTATTCTGTAAACAGTTGTCATGTTATAGTTCCAAAGTAGTCACATAAGCATCATAGATTGCATATAAATCAGGAACGAGGAGGAATACTTTAGACCTGTTCTGCAGATCTTTGAATCTGCTGTGCTTACAATTCAGGATTACTCTGTTATTGTTCATAACATTCTTTATAAATTCAGTATTA
The DNA here is from genome assembly GCA_004027165.1 of Ctenomys sociabilis. Classification (NCBI taxonomy): domain Eukaryota; kingdom Metazoa; phylum Chordata; class Mammalia; order Rodentia; family Ctenomyidae; genus Ctenomys; species Ctenomys sociabilis. The sequence continues at coordinate 126,539 of PVKA01002055.1, forward strand.
CTATATTGTAAAACTGAAGGTCATTTTATCTTAAAATGTGCTTAGCTTATATTTGATGAATCATATTTGTTACATATCTCTACTAAAAGATAAAATAATTTCAGTCTTATGTTTCAAAACACCACTGTAAGACTATGTCAGCACAGAAAGTATATGCGTAGTATACAGAAGAAATACACATTTTTCATAAGTGTAAGAGATTAACATTTTATATCACTTATATCTATAATCAGTGAGTTCCACCATCTGTAAAAAACTAATCCCATATGACTCAGTGTCATGCCTTGTTTTAAACTTTTACATAGTGAAACATATTGAATATTTACTTTGAGATTACATTACAGAGCTTCATATGCTTGGTAAACTCAGAGACATGGCGTGCTGGTGGTCACTAATTGTGGGATGCACTGTGGCTTGGCTAGGGGGCAAGCCATGACTGCTCCTTTCCATGCAAGTCTCACCTTGTTACTGATGTTCTTTCAAGGACTTTAAAACAGTGAACATTATTTATTTATGACTTTTCAAGGCTAATATGTGAGTCTTAATGTAAAATAAGTAGAAGTTAGTAATTTCCAGGTATGCTTAATGAACTTGGGTACAAAATATTTTTAATAGTGTTGTGAACTGACTTGAATAACAAAATTCATTGTACCAGTGAAATTTATATTTCATTCAATATCAGAAGAGATTTTTTGAATAAATGTATGTTTGAGGACATATTTATTAAATTTTTATTGTATCAGCAAAGATATAAGAATCCTTCCTTCAGTAAAAATGTCAGTTTCTTACAGTGTGATTTATATCATTGTAGAGACACTTGATAACTAGAATTTTATAGCATATAGTGACAGTTAATCATGATCATTTATCTAATGTACTTAATTTGAGCTATAAGAGCTTGTAAAAGATAAAGGAAAAGACCATTTTTTTGAATAATGAGAAAATAGTAAAAAAAATATGTAAATATAGCTATGGTCTCACGTCTATGTCTTTGGTAGGAAATTAAACTCATACTGTAATGAAGTGGCTGTGCTAAGATATATTCAGCAATTAAAACAATGACAGACATTTGTTACTATTTCTGTAGTTTTGATAATCTGTTCAGATACTTTTTCAGTTAGCAGTTTACAGTAAAAGTAATTCATTCAACAATTCTTAACCCACAGTCATGCAATTAGATCAGACACTCAATGGAATGTAAATAAAAGAAGTGAGTTAAAATAACTGACACAGGACCCTATTTATATCTTGGAATTGTCCATCCAGTCTGTGCCATACCACCCTGGATGCTCCCACTCTCATCTGATACTTGATCATTTTTCATATTTTGTATTCCTCGCTAAGTGATGATAAATACCATCCAGGCTGTTGGTCTCCATGTTACATGGCTACTGGAAGTCTCGTTATCATAGTGCAATTAGGAAACAGTTGTAACTTGCTAAATTACAAGGTTTGATTCAGTTTAAAATGAAAGAAAATACTGATAATGTACTTACAAAATGAGCTTTTAAAATATCATAATTGATGTTCCTTTTAATAAATTTACTTATATAGCAATATATTAACGTTTTTAGTGCATCTTTATGCCTCAGCCCTATATCCAGATGCCTTTGTTGACAATGTTGAAAGGTTTGGATGTGATTTCACTTTTTATTCAGGCTGCATGTGAGGACATTGACCCTTGATAGGATTACAGCATGGGTTTGTATAAAATTTGCTTCTGATTAGCAGTGACAAAGAGTTTTGGCCTCCTACTCATTTGGTATTTATCTCTTATTAGTTATTCTGATAGTCCCACTGAAATGAGTGTGCTATGATATCTTTAATATTCTAACTCTCTCTCTCTCTCTTTCTTTCTTTGTTTCTTTCAATTTATGTGCTTGGTACAGGGTCTCACTACACAGCTCAGATTCCTCCTGTTTTTAGCCTCCCCAGTGCTGGGATTACTGGTGCGTGGCACCAGGCCCAGGTGCTGTGGCCAGCGTGGCATGCCCAAGGGTAGGGCCAGTGTTACATGTGGTACCAGGGATGGAACCCCGGTTTCTGTGCTTGCTTAAGCACATGCTTAGCCTGCTGAGCTATCTCACCAGCCCTAATATTTTTCTGATGAGCTGCTCTTTAAAAGAGGAAAAAAAGAAGGTTAGGATGAAATTATCCTTGTTCAGATTTTACATGTTTTAATTTTCTCAGAAAGTTTAATTTGAAAATAGTGAATATTTATTTATTTATTTATTTATTTTTATTATTTTGGTAGAACGGGGGATTGAACTCAGGCCCTTGCACTTGCCAGGCAAGTGCTTATTCTATTGAGCCATCTCCCTGGCCTCTTGAAATAGTAAATATTCAGGTTGGAAATATTCAGATGTCAGTTACCCTGGTGATCTGGGATGCAGAGTGTGGAAAGCACTTGAGGGCTTCTCTAGTCCCGCCTTGGACACCAGTATGCTTCCGTGGTGTGAGAGTGACAGGTTGTTCAAGTACATGAAAGGGAGAACAAAGTGCAACACAGAGTATAAGAGAGCACGAGAAAGTACAGAGAAGTATGGGGAAGAGGTGAGTTGGCTTGTCGAGCTATTTGTTGTTGCCTTTCCACTAACTGTATGGCTTACAGGGTTTGGCCAACCAGAGGACGTTTTCAGTTGCCAGTGCCTCTTATTGATAGCAATCCCGGAGGCCTTTCTGTGATGCTTCTTTGAGTCTTTACCCACACAAGCCCATGAAGACTGAAAACGCTTTGGAGGCAGGTGAATGGGAAAAGTAAAAGAGTTTCAGCATAAAAGTGGAAGTGTAAAAAACGTACAGGACCAGTAAGATGGTTTTATTTTATTTATTTATTTATTTATTTATTTATTTATTTATTTATTTATTTTTTGTCTTTTTTGAGACAGGGTCTCACTATGCAGTTCAGGCTGGCCTCGAGCTCACTTTGTAGCTCAGGCTGGTCTCGAACTCACAACAATCCTCCTGTCTCAGCCTCCCGAGTGCTGAGATAAGATGGTTTTAATTCATTCAGAATAAAACAGGCCCAGCAAATGTCGGTGCCTGTGAAACTGTGCGGGACAAGGCGTACTTTGCGTGTTGATAAGGCACATAGGACCCGCTAGTACAAGGAAAGGCACGTCCGCCCCTTCTGCATGGAGCTTGCAGAACTTAACATGAACTTGTTAGATATTTGTGCTTTCAAATAAAGATGTATTACTTTTGAGAATCTTTTCTAATAGATGTGTGCATGGTGGCTGTTTATAAATACATATCTATAAGATATTACATTCCTTCCATATGGTGCCGTACTTTACAGCCATTAAAGTAATATTTTGGAAGAATATTAAGGAACTGAAATGCGTTTGGTATATCATGTCAGTGAGAAATAAGAGTGCCAAGGTCACGTCTTCTAATGTGTGCCTGAGAAATAGAGTTCCACAGGGTAAGTACAGAGAAAAATAAAAGCGCAGCCAGACAGAGGACTTTTTCTTAGAGGCTGAATTTCCTGAGATACAAAAAGAAAAAAAAAAAGAAACTTAACTGTAGTGAGTAAGGGAAATCGCTCATAATCAAAAAAGTGAAAACTAAATATAAACAAATAAATAGCCCTTTTTCTTCTGACAGTGTGCTAAAAAAAATGAGAAAGTACATAAAGTTAATTTTAGATAGAGTTGTCAAAAATACAGTCAATTTAGTAAAAAGAAAAATCAATCAGTTGGTCAATTCTTGCAGAACAGTAAAACCTCTTGTCAGTTGCCCCAACGAAAATGATTCCTCAGTTGACGGTATTGACGAACTGCTTTGCACTGCTGGAGAGAGACATGATTTTGTAGAAGAAAGTGCTGCTGATAGATGCTTGGTGCAAGTTAATAACAGGCCACAAGGGGAAATCATTGACACGAGCCTCTGGCTTTCTTGGGACAATATATTGCCTTTCAAATTTACTACAAATCTCTATAGGTCTCTGCTTTAGAGAGCTTGTGTGTTAAAATCTTCAAATTATGAAAGCGCAGTGTTTCTTTTTTATAGTTTAAATGAACAACTAAGCTGCTTAGGCTATTTTGTAATTACTGGATCATCTTTTATCATTTTCTAACATTATACAGAAATTCATTAACTAACTATACTCACTATTTTCTGTCTCTAGTGAGAATTTAGAAGGAAAGTAGGTGGTTCAGTGCTTTGCCCGGTGCTGTGGTGCTGAGGTCCTGAGTCTGTGACATCAGTGACATAGTTGGCTCACCTTCAGTCCACCCAAGCGCATGGCTGTCGGAGGTTCTTGTCCGTCTGCCCCCAGCATAGCCTGTGGCGTATCCATCGTTACTGACAGTCACAGTTTCCCAGGCATGGTAGCCCTGCACTGAGACACCATTTTCAACATTAAATGCGGATAGAGAAGTCAGAAGTCATTGGTGCCAGCTGCCATGGTTCAGGGTATTAATTCTAGCATAGGCCAGACCCTGTTCTTTCCTGTCTGTGCCGCTTGCAGCCCCTGCACCCCAGCATTTTGGCGTTCTGTTACTCATGCTCTTAATCACTGCAAATGTGCTGAAGTCAAAATCTCTGAACTATGGAAGTCTAGAAGGAAACAACAGTCATGAGGCACTCCCTATTTCTAATGAGTCATCAGAGCTCCAGGGAATTTATGGAAGTTGCCTGAGGTCAGATGTGGTCCTGACAAAACTAGGATTAGACTTTTGTTCTGTTTCCCTGTTATCCACCATTTCCTTCTGCTTTCGAGGCTGCAGCTGAAACCTGTCAAAAGCATGTGATTAAACCCATGGATGCTGGAGCCACAGTTCCAGGTTCAAAGTCTGGCCCCACTCCTTACCAGCTGTGTGCTTTGGACACTCAATCTTGCTGTCCATTATTTTCTGTATGTGTAAAATGAAAATAGAATGCCTCCCATTTCCTGGGAGTGGTTATGAAGAGTTAATGAGCTCCTATTTTCAAGTGCATAGTATAGTGCCTAGGGAAATGACACGCTCTATAAATGTTTCTTAACATTTATAGAGCTATGTCCAGAACTTGATGATAAACACCAAGATATGCAAATAGCTACACTCTCTTAATTTACTGATAAGAGACATATGCTATAATAATGTCTGTAAGTATAATATCATCTATGTACCTTCTACGATACCAAAACATTATGAAAACAGTTTGCAGTGTATTAATTTATCAAATCCATCTTGTCAAGCTCTCTTAAAACTGTCTCATTGATATTTGTACTTCAATAAAATAAAAAAAAGATAAACACCAAAAATTCCCAATAGAGGCAGAAGAGATACAGCATATACATACACATATATTTTATCATGTGCTACATATATTATGTGTGTGTGTACATAAAATTCTAGCCAGTATTTACTTTAGAAACAGAAATCCAATCTAAAGGTAATGTAGGCATCGTCTGTACCACATGAGTTTTGAGGTACACAGAGGCCTTGTGCAATGTCTTCAGCTCATACATTTTAAAACACACGCTCATTTTTATTGCTTACCTTTACAATAGGCCTTTTGAATTGGTAGTATTTAAATGTACTTTTAAACAACAATGATCACACTGTAACTCTTAGAAGATGTACGGAAGGAACACTGTGAGGTGAGTTTGCAAGCTATGTCCAGAACTTGATGATAATGATCTTATGTTCTTTATAGTTAGGAATTACGTAGTATTGTGTATTAAGGGCTTTGCCTGTCCACATAATAATCCACAAGTAATATCACTATTGTACCCTATAAACAGAAAGGATCAAAATACTACATGTAAGAGCTGGCAAGATAGCTCAGCAGACTACGTGCCTGCTTAGGCAAGTGCAGAGTTCGATCTCTCACACCCTATGCCATGCCAGCCACACCCCGGGCTCACTGAGCCTGGGTGTAGTGGTGCATGCCTGTGATCCTAGTGCTGGGGAAACTGTAATCAGGAGGATCACTGTGAGTCTGAGCTGCGTAATGAGACCCTGTACGAAACACAGAAAGTTAAAACATGTTTAAAATTCTACATGTATACATACCAGTTCCCCATATTGAGTATATCTATTATGGATTGCAAATGCATACTAATAAAAAAAAGAAAATAGTAAAAAAACATTTCTTTCACAATTGGAAAATAAGTATTAACATTTTTTTTTGATATTTAAATTTTTTTTCTTTTTTTTCCCATTTATTTTTATTTCATTAAAATACAAATGTCAATCAGACAGTTTCAAGACACCTTAACCATACAGAGTCGATGAATTAATACATTGCAAACTGTTTTCATAATGTTTTGGTATTGTACAAGGTGCATACATGAAATTATATTTACAGGTTTTTTTATAGCTGAATTATATCAAAGATTCAATAATTATTTACCTAGTGGATGACCATAGCACT